>CAUYRH010020001.1:0-26808 GCA_963574655.1 Perodicticus potto | reverse complement strand
CTTCACATACAATTGGAGATATTTTTATCAACCTGATTAATATAACATTCATGATATTTTCTCATTTACTATGTGAAAACAATTTTGATCCGTATTTAGAAGTTTTCTCCTGACCCTTCAAATATGCACCACAAGTGTGATTTTTAAAAGAAAATTAAAGGTGGCAGAGAAAACAGGTGGAAGAGTTCTACTACTCCATGTGTCACTTACAGAAAGATTCAAGAAAAGAGAGGGCAGATCACCATGGAAAGAAGCCGCTCTCTCAGACGAGTTCTTAGCATGAGTGTGATTCAGGTTGATAAACTCTAGCCTGCTGTGCCAACAAGCTGATGAAAAGCAGGAGGTACTTTTTAAGCCAGCAGCCACATGAGGTGTGGTCAGGACTTCAAGTTTGAGAATAATGCCTCCTGAAGTGAGCACAGCCAATGGTGACATGAGAAAAGGTTCCCAGGTATGTAGCATTGGAATGTTTTCTCCCATTCTCTGTATTGTCTATTTGATCTTTTGATTGCGTCCTTGCCTATGCAGAAGACTTTTAATTTGATCAGGTGCCATTTATTTTTGTTGCTGCTGTAATTGCTTGTGGGATCGTCTTCATAAATTATTTGCTTACACTGATATATGTAAAAGTTTATCCAAACTTTTCTTCTCAGATTCTTACCATTTTCCTGCCTTAGGATTAAGTCTGTGACCCATCTGAATTAATTTTTTGGAGTGGTGAGTGGTATAGATCCCATTTCAGTCTTTTACATGTGGCTATCCAGTTTTCCCAGTATCATTGATTGAATGGGGATTTTTTTTTCTCCCAGGTATGTTTTTATATGTTTTGTCAAAAACCAGATGGGAATGTGAGGATTATTTCATCTCTGTGTTCTCCATTATGACCCATAGGTTGATGTCTCTGTTTTTGTGCCAGTACCATGACTTTTGGTTACTATAGCCTTGTAGTCTAGCTTAAAGTCTGGTAAAGTGATGCCTCCTGCTTTGTCCATATTATGTAAGCTTGCAGTGGCTACTTGGTTTTATAGGAAGTGTAGAACTATTTTTTCTAGATCTGCAACAAATAATGTTGGTATTTAAATGGGGACTGCATTGAATCTGTAAATCATTTTGGACAGTACAGACATTTTAACAGTGTATATTCTACTGATCCATGAACATAGTATATTTTTTTCATCTGTTTCCATACCCTGCAATCCCTTTCATCTCCTTTTTTAAGTATATTTCTAGTACATTTCTATTTTGATTTTAATTTTTGCTTCTGTACAAGATGTGAAAAGAGCAGACAACCCACAGAATGGGAGAAAATGTTCGCATGCTATACCCCTGATAAAGCACCAATAATGAAAATCTATAAAGAACTCAAGCAAATCAGCATGAAAAAACCATACAACACCATTAAAAAGTGGGCAAAAGACAAGAACTATAAACTTTTCATAGGAAGATATACTAATTACCAACAAATTCATAAAAGAATACTCAATGTCTCTAATCATCAGGGAAATATAAATTAAAACCACAATGAGACATCACCTAACTCAAATGAGAATGGCTCATATTAAAAATTCTCCCAACAGATAGTGGCATGGATGTAGAGAGGAAGACACTCTTATACACTGGTAAATCTGCAAACTACTACAAACTCTATGGAAAAGTGTACAGAGATGCCTTGGAGAACTTAATGGAGACCTACCATTGGATCCAGCAACCCACTACTAGGTATATACCCAAAGGAATAAAGACCGATTTACAAGAAGGACACATGCACGTGAATGTTTACAGCAGTACAATTCACATTCACAAAGATATGAAACCGGCCCAAGTGAACACCGATAAATGAATGGATTAATAAAATATGTTGTATGCATACTATGGAGTACTGCTCAGCAATAAAAAGAAATGATGATCTAGTATCTTTTGTGACAACCTGGGTGGAACTGGACCCCTTTCTTTTAAGTGAAAGAATGGAGAAACAGACGCATGTATTTAATACCAAATTCGGACTAATCAATCAATGCTTAAGTGCGCATAGGGAAGTAAATCTCAATGAAAATCAAGCTGGAGGAAGGGGGAGGGATAGGTAAGTGCACACCTGAGACACCTATTGGGTACAGTGCACACTATACCTGAGTTAAAGGCACAGATATTAATTTGACTCAATCTACACACAAAAACCAAGTATATAAACAAAATATGTGTATTGCCTGATATTCTGAAGTAAATAAAAAATAGATTCCTACTAAGTATTAAGGGGGTTAGAAGAGTAGAGGTACTTTCTGTTTATTCCATTTTATTTTTTTGCATTCCATTTTATTTCTTATAAATTTCAAAAATGTTAATTGAAATTGGAGGATGATGTCTCCTATGGCTACACCTTGATATTTTAGTTTTCTTATCTACCCAGAGAGTGTTGTTCTTTAACACTCTCCTTAAATTCACTTTGGGAAAAATTATAAATAGATGATTAATATGGTTATCGGATGTTGTGTAGCTCAATAACAAGTGATTTCCACCTTAACATATCCTATAAAATATTCATAATCAGTGAAGAAATATAATCACTATTTGTCTTGTTATATTTTAGAGTGATAGTGTTAGTTCATTCACTATTCAACATTCATTGACTGTGGTTGAGACAACACATACTGGTTATATATGGGAAATATAGAGATGTGACTACTAAATTCATAATCTCTGCCCTAAAAGAGAAATTCCGAAGGAAATAAAATATAGAAAGAACCCTACTGGTATTTCTTGACTATCCCCTATTGAGAAATTCACGGTTGGAAACAGCAACTGGGCACCATCAACAGATACCTCAGGACATCTGTCCAAATTGCATACATCTGCCATGGCAGAGACAGCTAGGCTTTGCGAATCAAGAAGTACCTTAGTTACAGAAATTTATTATTAGCAATATTTGGAAATAAAATCTAACCATATTCAGCCATTAAAAAATATGGAGACTTTACATCCTGTGTATTAACCTGGATGGAAGTGGAATGCATCATTCTTAGTAAAGCATCACAAGAGTGAAGAAGCAAGAATGCTATGTACTTAATTCTGATATGAGGAAAATTAATGACCTAGTACATGGTGGGGGGAGGGGACAGGGGAGAGTGGGAAGGAGGGAGGGGGATGAGGAAGGGAAGAGCAGAGAGAGGGAAGGAGGGAAGGGGGTGGCTGTTCTCAGTGTGTGACACACCTTTTGGGGATGGGACAAATTATAAGAGGACTTTACCTAACAAATGCAATCAATGTGACCTGGTTCTTTGTACCCTCAATGAATCCCCAACAATAATAAAAAAAAAAGAAATAAAATCTAAACATAATTTTTTTTTAACAATCTAAGAAATGGCCTCAACTTCTATGCAGACTCTTGGAATACTACATAAATGAATTGTTTCATAAAGATTAGACAAAAAAGTACATATACAAATTAGGTAGCTTAAGGAGGTTTCCCTGACTTTATTAGTCTTTGGAGAACTGAAAGTTAAATTGCCTTGGGGAAGGTTTACTGGGCTTTTGAAGCTAACCTGATAAAAACATAACAGCATGTTTAGTAACAAAAGGATTGTCCTCTGCAATTTTCCATTTCCTAATATTAAGTTATTGATTTTAGGTCCTATTCTGCTCTGTGCTCATGGGTATTGTTATACTCTACCATTTGTCATGTTTCCTGTGCTTCTGTAGTCAGATCACCTTGAAGAGAAAGTCTGCAATTAACTTCCATTTGTTTACTTGGTCTTCTTTCATTCACACTGCAGCATGTGGGGACGAAGAGGAAATCCAGAAAGGCAAGAAAGGACCTTGGGTTCCTTGCATCAAATACAGAGTTGCAGGAGAATACGAAAGTCTGAGAGATGAAAGGGAGTCAGGTGTAAACCAAATATCAGAGCAAATAATGAAAGTCATTTTTTGAATAGACTTGCAAAAAATAGGACTAACTTGTAAATTAAGTCTAAATAGAGTAGCAAAAAATAGGATACACTTGCAAAAAAAACAGGAGGCACTTGCAAATTAAGTGAAATGAAGAGCAGAAAGTTATTTTTTTTTTATTATTTTACTTTAAAAAATATATAGTCTGATAGGAATAGTTCTTTTCCACAGCAGAAAAACATTTCTTAAGCAACTTTTCTTACACGCAAATTGTACACAAATTGAGGATCTAGCAGTTATGTGATGGATCACATATAAAATTAAGTGAAAACCCATCTTTAGTCTTCTGATGGTAAATATTGTGTGTTTTACATTTGGAAACAAATTTTAAATAATAGTCCACTTGATCCCAGCATAATAATGAAATGATAAGGACAACTCACTTCTGCTAGAATAGGGAAAGTATCTGCACAACTCAGTTATGTTTTAATAACCCTAAATATGTAAGATAAAGGGAAGGAGGCAAAAGGGCCTAAAGGGGCCTTAAGTTTCTAATGCTTTTTTCCTAGGCTCTTAGCCACATGTTTCTGAAGTGTTTCTTAATTTGACCCCTTCCTTTACAATCATGCCTAGGTATTTCAATCATACTCTAAAGAAAATGATCTGAGTACTGGTTCCAATCATCTTTACACAATCTGCTCTCAGATGGCTTGCATCTATTTCTTTGTATACATTTTAAGATAAGGAGTATCAACAATTGGACATACAGTCATTTGCAAACCCCCAGGGCAGTTCCCAGTGTGACCACACGAGCACTTTCTGCTTGTGATCTTCGTCTGAATTAAGATTCACCACATAGTGATCCAAACAATTAGGGATTACATACAGCTCTGGTGAAACGTGTATGTTAACCTGTTAGATATCTCATTTAGAAGAATAGACACATACAGTGCAAAGCAATCATCTAACTGAAATTCAACATGTGATTCACGTAAGGCATGACTTGAAGAGGTGTTATTGAGGCTCGGAGCTTAGTGAGTAGGATGCCAGTCACATACCCTAAGGCTGGTGGGTTTAAGCCTGGCCCAAACCTGCTAAACAACAACGACACCTCCACCCCCAAAATAGCCAGGCGTTGTGGTGGGTGCCTATAGTCCCAGCTAGTTGGGAGGCTGAGGCAAGAGAATCACTTGAACCCAAGAGTTTGAGGTTGCTGTGACCTGTGACACTATGGCACTCTACCAAGGGCAGCATAGTGTGACTCTGTCAAAAAAAAAAAAAAAAAAAGAGGTATTATTAATATAATAACAGCTGCTTATTGAGTATAAATGCATTTGGTATCAACACATATTGATTAAAATTTGTTTTCAAATTCAGAAATGTTTCAATATTGCAAAGAATGTGTAGACAACAGGCCACTGTAGAATTAAGAATCAATGGAGTATCTCGTTACTATTACACGTTCATCTTAAAATTAATTAACAAGAGATTTGCTGCAGATATCACTGCATGGTTGGAGTGTTCTCCATCTACAACTCCTGTTTTTCTGAACATGCTGGTGTACATGGGTGACATCATTTTGGTCTATGAGACTTAACGGGCAGTCTGTTTGATGGCAAACTCTGCACCACCCTCTTCTTTCCATGACAAACTGGGATACGATGCTGAAGGTAAAGAAGGATTTGGTGACCGGAGGCCAAGGACTCACGCATTAAGGTTAGTAGATACGAAAAACAAAAGAAGTTTGAGATATTCAGGAAATGAAGGGCAGACCCACTGAATCAGCATCAAATTCTTATTGTCAACACTCTTTATGTAGGAGGATAAAACCTACTTGTTTAAGCTCATGTTATTGGATTTGCTGTAATTCAAATAATTCCTAAGTTTACATGCTTAAAAAACTGAAGTGTACGTAACATATATAGGTTTGCATGAGTAGAAAGAAAAGGGGAGGGGTTGGCAAAGTAAGCATTACTAAGTTTTCAAAGCAGTGTAAAGATTATTTTATGAAATTTGGAGGAAATCAGAGAATAAAACTTGCCCTACTACATTCGAGACATTTTAAGTTTTTTCTAGGGTACTCTTTGTGTGATGAAGTCTTTCAGAATCCTATAAACCCACAAAGGTTCTTTTATACACATGTAATTTCTCTGAAAGAAATTCCTAACCTTTTAAAAAATATTGGTATCCTTCAGAAAATCCTTTAAAATCCTGTTTAAAATTATTTTGGTAAAAAAAAAATAATACATCTCAATTAAAATTTTGATGGGAAGGTTTATATTTGAAACATGTTAAAATTATATCTATTTAAACTAGTGCCCATCTGCAAATTAATGGTAGGATAACATTTCCCTAAAAGTAAACTGAGAGATTGCCTCCTCTGTAGAAAGAGAAGCCCAGGTTTTGCTTTTAGCTTAGAGCCCCAGTGGGGAGAGTTCCTTCTGATCTTCTACTAACACCACACAAAAGGAACAGAGGCACAAGAAGGAATAAGACGCCCCTTCTGGAGACCTTGAGTGACAGTAAGGCAAACAAGGGTCATCACTTTAATTAGCTTTAATAACCCAAAGCAGGGTGAAAGCTTCCCTCCTGAGACAAAAGTTGCCAGCTGCTGAAAGGATGGTAGTACAAATTCTCTTATGTCAGAAGTCTTGCCACATGATTTGAAGTTTTTATTAAGGAATCCAGGAAGTTAGAGGCTTCCGAGTAACATGTGAAAGACAGTCTAAAGGGAGATGAAATCTAATGTTTTTTCCTCCAAAGCTGGCTTCTGTTAGTGGCATGGTCTCAGTATACTATGGCAGCTCTGTTTTTATACCACATGCTCATTGTTTATAATGATAAAAGAGAATGTTGAGAGAAAATATGAATCATTAATGAATGTTCAGGAAAGACTGAACCTGCCCCATTTCATTCCAGTCACAGACTTACACAGAGTTTTCACAAGCTGGAAACAAATAACTCACCCTCTGAACCACTGAACTCTCAATTCATACTCTTCTCTTGGCTGGTTCTAGTAAAGGGTAGAATTCTTAACCCTCCATTTAAATTGTAACTTTAAATTTTATCCATTTTACACTGAGCATGAAGAGATAGGACTGATTAATCTAGTTATATGGACTCTGGGATGTTTTGTTTGTTTTGAGACAAAGTCTCATTCTGTTGCCCTGTATAGAGTACAGTGGTACCATTGTAGCTCACAACAACCTCAAATTCCTGAGCTCAAGTGATCCTCCTGCCTCATCTTCCCAAGTAGCTGGAACTACAGGTGTGCACCACCACACCTGGCTAATTTTTCTATTTTTGACAGAGATGGAGTCTCACTTTTCCTCAGGCTGAACTCAAGCAATCCTCCTGTCTCATTCTCCCAGAGAACCGGGATTACAAGTGTAAGCCAGTCAACTACACCCAGTTGACTCTGATCTTTTGAATGATGTTGACTCTAAATTTCCACTGGACTTGGGTCTTTTGAATTTTAGCAATGCTACTTTTTTTGAGATGTACCTTCTGCATATTCACCTGAATTTTCATTGTTTATCTGGATTTCCATAGATTGTGCATTTAAAATTCTGTTGTTAAAGTATAAAGTGAAGCATGATAATCTTTTCTGCTATTGATTAATAAAAAAAAACATTTAGCTCCAGGAGATTTAGTATTCCAGGAGATTCTATTTATAGCCTTTAACCAAAATACAGTAAATAGATCCTTTGGTTTATCATGGGCAAAATGAGTATAAACCCTAGATGGGAGGCCCTGCCTGTGCATGGCCAGGTTTTCCTTTTCTGGGATACTTGTTTCTTTTCCTTTTGGGAGTTTCTCCTTCCTAAAAATAAACCAGTCATTTGTTTGTATTTAAAGTCACAGGAAAAGATTTCTAAAGCAATCTGGTCAATATGCAAATTTTACAGGGTAGTAATAGGAGCAATTTCTCTTGCTACTAAAATCTCTGGAGTCGAAGACAATGGAAGCCCAGAACTAATTGGCACAGATATTTTGGGACAAATAAGTTTGCTTGAAAATGAAATCAACGGACGGAAAATCTAAACTAAGAGATTGAGGAAAAAAAATAGATCTCAGACGATATTGTTTGCCCTCCTTGACCAAGCCAGGGCTGGAGCAAGTATAACTTCTTGGACTAGGCAGTTATATAGACCAATACACTTGTTTTTTTTTGTTTTGTTTTGTTTTTCTTTCTTTTTGGCTTCAGCTAATATGATTGTGCTTTCCATTGTATGGATTAAAATAAACAATAAATACACTGTCTCATCTTTAATTTGCATGGTAATTGTTAATGTTTTGAACAAGTAGGTAGCATGAACATTTGTATGTTATATTTATCTGAAAGTCAATATCAAATAGGAGAGAAATTGCCTTAACAAAGCATTATTTTATTTTTTCTATTCAAAACAAAAGAAAAATAGGTAATTTAGATTATTTTGGAACAGTGATGTGATTTAGAAAAAATAAATCTGATTTTATTTATGTGATCATCACATCTTTGTAATTTTTGTGTCCGATCTGTCTTTAAATATAGTGTTCATTATTACTGTTTTATACTCTTGCTATTAATAAATGTTGTTTCTTTTTATAACAGAGTGGGTAACATCTGATTCTACTCAGAATGCCAGCACTTTCAACACTCAAGGTGACAAAATAAAAATTCTTCTGGACTAAATGATACGATATACATTTATTCTTTGAAAATGAATAAACTAAAGATGCAATTTCACAACTGATCTTCTATTTCTATCTTTTCCCTTGGAATTAAATAATATTAGATGATACCACCTATCTACCAGAGTGATTTCCAAAGGAGAAAATGTACATAGGGGAATGCTCAGAATTATGCAATGGGGTATAGAAAAAAGATACACAGGATGGAAAAAAAAAAGTATACATATTTTAAGAAATAAAAAACTGTATAAAATTGTAATATTCAATAGATAGCATTAACAAAACATGGAATGCAAGTCACATTGGACTTCTGGATTTATATTGTTTTTTTTTTTTTTTCCAGTTTTTGGCCAGGGCTGGGTTTGAACCCGCCACCTCTGGCATATGGGGCTGGTGCCCTACTCCTTTGAGCCACAGGCACCACCAACTTCTGCAATTATAAAAGGCACTCAAAGTGATTGTGTTCAGTGACTAGATGCTTCTAATATGGCAAACGACTGCTTGAGCAATGTTGACCAAAGTATCCGCTTATATCATTATGTAAGCTATTTTAATTTCTTCCTGAAATAATACCAGTATAGCTGTTTTTCTATGGTCGCCACGTCCTTTAAGTTTCCCCATAAGTAGACGTCAAGGGGTGTTAAGTCAGGAGAACGTGGGGGAAACTCATCCACACCTCTTAGTCCTATCCAGTGTCTCGGCAGATTCTCATTGAGGTAAGGTCTTATGTCTCAGTGCATGTAATAATCTTGGGGTGAAAATTTTCCATTTCGCTGTTTTAGGAATGCATCATGCCCTTGTTCTGCTAGCTCCTGTCTCACGTGCACATTGTTTGGCGGGTTCTGTGGGAGTGTAAACTGTTCCCACACTATGGCAGAAGACGCAGGACTTGTTGCTGTGTGAAGCCTCCTGGATCTTGGCTCTTCCTTGTACACACTGCACACAGTACCTGCATCTCCAACTTATCATGAATGTGTACAACTGTTAGGTGCACAGGAGGTTCTGTGGCATACCCAACACTGTTGCACTTCTACAGTGTTCTCAGATTTCAAGTACCACTTCCAAAAGGCCTTGCGTGCCTTGAAGGCAGACCATGCCTCTTCCATCCTCTGTGACTGTCCTGCCTGCCGCATGGTGACCCCAGCATTCATTTGATTAGTGCCGCCTTTCGAGCGAATGCCATGTTACTCATTGCTACCATAATTCAATTTGACCTCAAAATGTAATACATAGATAATATCACTTTAAATGTGTGTATATTTTCGCCACCCCAGTATGTGAGTTTCTGCATGTATTTTTGTATTTATAATTTTTAAGCTTTACCCGTATGTGGACCTTATTTATAGTAATCTAAGTCATCATGTGGCAGTAAGTTAAAACATCTCAGAGGCTTAACACTCTAAAGTACGTTTATCTCTCAAGCTATATGTCCAGGACAGGAAGGCTGAGGGCTCTGCTCCACACAGTCGCTCCGAGATGGAGGAGGATGGAGTCTCATTGCCTGGGAGACAATGAGACTCTGCCTACTTCAGAGGCCTGGAAAGGGAGCAGTGGGGAAATTCTACAAAGCTTTTCACTGCCCTGTCGACTAACTACAGAAGGGGCAGAAAGTATAATCAACCATATTCCCAAAAAGGAAAGGGGAGCTGAACATTGGTGAGTACTAATAACAGTTGCTACAAAACACATTTATTATACTAATAAATAGAATATTCATAGAATATTCTAATATACTAATAATATGATATACTAATATACTAATATACTAATAAATAGAATATTCATAGAATATTACATGACTATAACTTAAATGGCAAATATACAGGGAAAATGCTTAAATTTTTTGTACTAAAATTATATGAGATAAATTATCTGAAGAGCATTAAATGAATCTTAAACTCTTTCTTGGTGGCCTAGTTTTGAGTTCGTCTTTCTAATGCCAACTTTCATTTATTTCCCTCTGCGATCACTTCCCGTCATCATCATGGATTTTCCTATGTTTTCTAGTCTGCAGCCAGCCTAATTCCTCCTAATCCTTTCTCTTTCCAGGTTCTGCCATTGTTATTGATAATCTGAGCATGTAAAGGCTCAATCCAGTAATTGCATAGCGGCTGTCCTAAAGCACAGGATGGAAACAGCGTGAAATGGATGTTTGACGTGCCAGGCGAGGCCAACAATGTACCAGAACACGGCACAGGCACCATTAGAATCTAGAACTGGGGGTGGGGCAGGGAATGAGGTGGGTGATGACACTGGTTCACAGAAATTTGTTCTCCATGAAGTTATCATGCTAATAGAATATTCTAGACAAATGAGAGTTTTCTTCTTCTGTTGTACTATGCACATCAGCTGGTTCTATCCTGTGACTACTGAAATCATATTTCTATTGTCAACTCCTCAAATTCTTCAAAAAGAAACAACAAAGCTAAAAGTTTCCTACTAAGTAGTTTTACAGGTGTTGCAATTCTTTATTGTGCTTTTAAAAATTTTGCTTAGTTTTAATTATTATGGGTACATAGTAGTTGTATATAATTAATGGGTACATGTCAGGCCAACAATGTGTGTGAATCAAATCAGGATAATTGGGATTCCCATTACCTCAAGCATTTATTGTTTCTTTGTGTTGTTAGGAACATTTCAATCCCATTCTTTTGATTATTTTAATGTACACCCAAATTTCGTATTGATTATAGTCACTTTGTTGTATTCTACTACATTTTTTGAAAGGTATATAAATATATAGTAGAGTCATTACATTGTACATATCATAGTTAAATACCTTTCAAATCCTTATTTAGATATATCTATTCACAAGCCCTTTCCTTTGTTCCACTGCTGGTAGTTTTCCCCCTTCTTTCTTCCTTTTCTGTAGCTACGCTTGACAACTCCTATCACTTTTCAACTAAAATTGCCACCAGAAGAGTTCTAATTCTCGAGGGAGGTGGTGAGGAAGGACAGGTCAGCTAGAAGCCTTGTGTTGGTAAAATAAATCCTATTGTAGTGCCTAGCAAAACAAATGACTTCTGAGGAGTATTTACTTAGAAAGTAGTTCAGGCATTATAAATTGTTATAGAAGCAAAACTGTTTTTTCTTAACTTCTACTTCAAGCATCTTATCTCAGATTTTTTTCCCCAAGAATTTCAATGGTTCCCCAATAGGCATTCCAGTGAATGCAATTTCTATATATCATTATGTATATTGCTAAGTTTTCATTCTTGCATCTCCCTTTATGTCTGGAATGTGTTAGCTATTGTGAGTCTCTGTCATGGACTTTGCTGTCCCTGAAAATATGATTGACTACAAGAAGAGTAGAAAACCAGCTTCTCAAAGTTATAATGTATTTGACATGGCGCCCGTAATAGTCTGCTCAGCTTCTATTCTTTCTCCATTGTCACAAAACACAAAATAAGCATTGGTGTTCTATGACGGACTACAGATCCAAAGATTTTCTCCCCCTACTTTTTTTTAAAATAATAAATAAATAGTAAAACAAAGATTTTCTCATTAATAGTTTCAGAGATTTGAAGATTTGAAGATTTCAGGATTTGAAGCAGAGTAGTTCATTTGTATTCCATTACAGAGAAATTAATAAAATTTTTGAATCTATAATTGTATAAAATAACATAAACAAAAATTTCATGCATTGGGTGTACTAATAGAAAAGGATATTTTACTTAATATGAAGCCCTCATTATTTTTGATAGGCAATAGAATGAATGGATTACGACTGCTATCTTTCTCTCTGGAGTTACAAATTTACGGAGCCTTGGCAAGACACTTAACCTTCTATTCTGAGGTCTAATAATAGGCCTGGTGTGTTGTTGTGAGAATTAAGTTAAAAAATAAATCATATCTGTCACATAAAACCTTACTATTATTATTATTGTGATTCTAGTTGCCATTGTCATTACTTTGTAAAAGTCATGACACAGTCTTTTTTTGTTGTCGTTTTGTTTTTCTCTTTGTACTGGCAAGTGACATAAAATATCTAAGATTAACTTTCTTTTCTCAAAAAAGGAGTACTTAAAAGTTCAAGGGGGGAAATGAAGAAGCTAACTGAAAAAAATGGATAAAGTGCTTAGCATAATAGCAATTACTGGCTTTTTTATTATTAGTAGTATTCCTTCAAAATGTAATTGCTCTTCTTTATTTGGTTTGAGGAGAGACAATCCCTCATGAATTGTGAACATCCTTGAATGTTCTTGGTGGGTAAATCTAGAAGGTAACCCCCCAAATTGTTCTTTACCAGGGATGTTTTTCAGGCTTTTATTTGCAGAGCAACCTTGCTAGATTGTTTAACACTCTTTTCCAGTTTCTTTCAAACCTATTTCCCACCTACCCTTCCACTCAGACAAAAATGTCTTGCTTTTTCTTTCTGAAAGGTGCTGAATCCCTTAAGTGTTTCTATCATGGAACATTAGCCACTTTTACGTGCAAGCATTCAAGATGGGCCCTTTGCCTTTCACCCAATAGGATCTGAGTGATATAGAGAACTTACTTACACAAACCAACATGAAGCTCGGCTGCTGCTGCTACCAGGAACAATAAAATCCTTTGTCTCTATCCCCAAGCCTTATGTCTTCTGCCAGCATTGTGAAATTGTAGCAGGCCAATATAACAGCTTTTGTCACAATTTAACTTTAAAAGATACTATGGAGGATTAGTTTTTCAAGAAACATCAGAATTAAAAATATTGTTTGAGTGATTTGTAATTGACACATTGAAGACATGGACGATGAAAACATAGTATTTATAGTGGATGAAAACTGATAAAGCATTCCAAGAAACAGTATGATATGCTGTTCAGATGAACATGCAAAATTGATTTTCTCCTACTTTCAACAACAATACACAAAAACTTTAATTCAGAAAAGGTTAGTAAATTCTATCTAAGTTAAATGTCCATCTGACTTATTTAGGAAGATGAACTTTTTGCTCAAACTACTCTTCTCACGTTTTGAAAAAAAAGATGAAAAAAATCTTGAGAAAAGTTTCAATGGTAGACCTTGGAGTTGAATCTGATAACTGACAAGTCTGTCTTATACAACAAGACTGTGGGGAAAAATTTGACCTAAGCAACTGAAATTTTAAATTTTAAAGTTTGCTATGTGGAAGTAAAGTTCATAAAATACTTAAAAGAGATAGCAAGAAGGCCTGCACAGAGGCTCAATGCCTATAATTCCAGTACTTTGGTTGCTGAGGCAGGAGGAATGCTTGAGGCCAGGAGTTGAAGACCAACCTGAGAAACATAGTGAGACCCTGTTTCTACAAAAAAAAAAAAAAAAAACATGAATAGCCAGGCATGGTGGCATGTACCTGTATTCTTAGCTACTCTGGAGGCTCAGGCCTGGCGGGTGCTTTGTGTCTAAGAGTCTGAGGCCGCTATGATTAGTCTACTGTATTCTAGCCTGGGTGACAGAGAAAGTTTTTGTTTCTATAATGAAGAAAGAGAGAAATAGAGAGAGAGAAAGAGAAGAAAAATTTTGAATTTAAAAACTACTTTGATAATTCCTTGTCTTATTCTTTAAAGTTAAATTTATACATATTTGAAAGCATAGTCAAGACCAAAGTGATAAATTTAGGGCATTTTTGCCTTTGAATTTCTGTTCAAAAGAAGTGTAAATGCAGAGCATGTACACTTGTGAATTCTGGACATGATACTGCTGTAACTTTATGTGGAACCCCTCTCTGCCTTGTTTCTGAATACCCAGCATGATTGTTAAAATAGTTTTACATCATATAGGTATCTCAGTGAAACAAACATGGGACTGAACCCACCACAATAAATGGAGCCTGAGTGACAGTTCTGTGAAATTCCTAGATCAAAAGCTGGCAGCAACAGTTGGAGAACTGGCTATCAGAATAAGAGTTACCCAGGTACTCTGTATGTGGAAGTGAGCAGTTGCTGTGCAGAAATCTTGACACAGCTACTAAAGTAGATACAAAACAGCCACAGTCACTTCCTAGGCATGCTGCCCAGAACACCTGGAGGGAATGGGGTGCCCACCCCGTTGGGAGCAAGGTAAGCCACCTAGATTCAGCAACTGTAATTGTGACAAGGGTACAAGATGAGAGCACTGAAACCCCAATGTAATGTGGTGTCCCAGTTTGCAGGATACAAACCACTAGACACAGATGGGTGAGCATGGGGCATAGAAAATAAATATGTAGCCATGTACACACAAACACCTAACACATCAAGGTCTAAAGCACAAACAAAAACTAGTAATTTAAAACTAGTCAAAAAGCCAGGTGTGGTGGCTCACACCTGTAGTCCTACCACTCTGGGAGACCAAGGAGGGTGGATTTCCTGAGCTCAGGAGTTTAAGACCATCCTGAGCAAGAGTGAGACACAGTCTCTAAAAATAGCCAGGCATTGTGGTGGTCACCTGTAGACCCAGGCACTGGTCAGGCTGAGGCAAGATGATCACTTGAGCCCAAAAGTTTGAGGGTGCTGTGAGCTATGACACCAAGGCACTCTACTGAGGGTAACAAAGTGAGACACTGTCTCAAAAAAAAAAAAAAAAAAAGAGTCAAAAAACTCAGGCAGAGAGAATTATCTTACAAAGGTGTGAAGAGAGCATAGCATTTTTCTTGAAAAGAACAATAAAATGAATCCCCTTTAAAAATATTGAGAAAGATTAAGAAATGACATTCATAAATCACTGAAAGGAAATTATGGAACAAACACAGGTAGATACTAATCAGGAATGAGTTGAGATTAAAGCTACTAATTAGAAATCTTGGAAACTAAAAATGTTACCACACACAAGGACTGGATATAATAAATTTCAGGGGGACCATGATAATAGATAAAAAATATTGAACCGTACTGATGTAATGTAACTCGGATCAATTTTGGTGGTTTAAACAAATAAGGTTTAGATGGCTTGTGGTCTTAAACCAAATCTTGCCAAAACTTTTGTTGGTTAATCAGTAAAGAAATAACACTAATCAGGAAAATAACACCAATCAGTGTCTCACTTAATGAAAATTGTGTCATCCTGCATAATTTTGTTTAGTGTCATGTAAAATGTTCCTTTTGCAGATTACCAAAGTAGACGAGACTACTTCTTTGAAGAATTATGGAGAGAAACTCTCAATGGTTACATACAATAAAGTAAAATTTTTCTTAATTATATATGTCACTAACAATGTCAGGAACAAACAGAGGTATCTATGAAGTTACATTAATTCCTAAATACAATCTTAATCCAAAGCTTTCTTGCCTAAAAATGTGAAACATCTTCATAAACACTTAGGACTGTAGCAGGGGGTAGGAGGAAAATACCTCTAGTAACATTGGGGGGGAGTAAATGTACAGTGATGTTAATGATTGATGAAAAGTTTCCTCAGAATATAGTGAGATAAAGTGTAAAAAAAAATTAAATGCTATCATAGAATACCAAATGATATATTTTGCATGACTGAGTTATTGGCGTAAGATTCATATCTACCTTTGTCTTAGAGACTAACTCCTGCAGACGCTTTGCCGGAGATTGTGAATGTTTCAATTAATGCAGAAAACAATCAAGAGCACATATGGAGCACGGCAGAGGCAGAGGCATGCTCTAAGAAGAACACGCTGGTCCAAATCAAAGGAGGAGGAGCCAGAGCGAAAGGACAGGTTGTTGTCAAGTTAATCTGAGTATTTATGCAGAACTAGACTGTTTTAGTTGACTTTCTCAGAACAATTTATTCCAAAGTTGCTAAAATTGTAATTAACCTAATTTCCTCCATTCTGATTCCACTCTTCCCAAGTAACCATCAACTTATGAAGCTCAATCAAATGGGCTTCAAATATTTATTATGACCTCTTTGACAGTGCTTTCTAGAAGTGAATTATTACTTTCAGTCCTTATTATTATTATTATTATTATTATTATTATTATTTAGTTCCCATGAAGTTCAAATACAGTGACAGAGTTCATTGATTACAAATATGTTGGTTTAATTGCCAGTATAAAAGTGTTATGTTTCTCTGTAAGTTTGATGACTTAGCAATCTCTTGTCTGCCTTAGGATTCGGGGTATTTTGTTTACCATGATTCAGTCCTCCAGCTCAGGCTTCATCACCCATGAACAACATCCACAAAAGATGTGTCTGAGATCCCTCAATGATGTAACAAGATTGAAGTACCCTCTATGAGAGTCAGTAAAACTGAAACCAGCGTTTCTTGAGACCACTCTGCTGCTACTGTTGACTCAGTCTATTGAATTACACATTCTCTGTTTTACAAATGAGAACACATTAAGTCATATTTAAGGATTTGTGTTTGGGGACAGAACTAGACAAACTTGGCCTAACATTCTATAAAGTATCCACCACAATGCAACATGCTACCTTATAGCCTATGTGTTTTGTTTAATCATTATTATTTTCTACATAGGTTTACGGGGTTTAACAGGAAAGCACAGGGACTTGGATCACGCTCAGAGCTAGCGTAGAATATCTTCCCGGGGCACCTCCCCACAGGGTAAATGTTAGTGTGTGCTCTCTGTAACAGCAGTCCCCAACCTTTTTGGCACCAGGGACCGGTTTCATAGAAGACAATTTTTTTTCATGAACCAGGGTTGGGGGATGGTTTGGGGATGATTCAAGTAAGTTAATTACATTTATGCACTTTATTTCTATTATCATTATGTTGTAATATATGATGAAATAATTACAACTCACCATAAGGCAGAATTGGTGGGATCCCTGAGCTTGTTTCTCTGCACTAGGCAATTCCATCTGGGAGTGACGGGAGACAGTGATACCCAAAGAGTGCTGCCCTTGTCCAGTCTACTCTGCCTTCTCCTTTGGATGGGTATTACCTGCTTCACAAAACTAGGATGCTGGAAAGAGAAGCAGGCTTTTCAATGCTTCTTGGCAATCTCAGGATATTCAACTGGGACTTTCATCCAGGAGGTATGGGGATTTGAATTTGTCCCAAACAGACTTGTGTTTTTGGAGACAGAGTCTCACTTTGTTGCCCTCAGTAGAGTGTTTTGGTGAATAGCTCACAGCAACCTCAAATTCCTGGGCTCAAGCGATTCTCTTGTCTCAGCCTCCCAAGTAGCTGGGACTACAGGCACCAGCCACAGAACCTGGCTCTTTTTTAGAGATGGGGTCTCTCTCTGAGAGACCTGTGGTGTTGAACCTGTGAGCTCAGGCTATCCACCCTCCTCGGCCTTTCAGAGTGCTGGGATTACAGGCATGAGCACCGTGCCCAGCCTCAAACAGACTTTTAAGGTCACAATCATTTGCAGTCACAAGCAGTTGATCCTCTTCTAGCATGGACAAAGTTGATTCACCTAGTTATTTTCAAATAGGTAACAGATCCATTTCTTCCCAGTGTGGCGGTGTTTTGTAGTTTGGAAGCAATGCTCAAATTCTTTTGAAAACTGAGATAGCTGTTCATGCAACAGCTGGGAGAAAAGGTGCTGGCTCAGTGTCTTCCAAAATCTCTGCTGATATTTTAAACATGTCAAAATCCCAATGTTCACTCATTGTTGGATGGTACTGGCTGGCTCAGGTGTCTCCTCCTGGGGCCCCGCATCAGGGCCCACACCCAGCCAGGCAGGAAGAGCCTGTTAGGCACCTCCCTAGTCAGCATCAGGTGGGGGCTGGCCGAGGAGCTCCAGCAGCTGAGGGGAGTGCACGTGGCTTGTGCCACAGGGCTACTGGTCTTGGGCACCCAGCTTCCCTCTCTCTGCCTTGGGGGAGACATGTCGCTTCATCCCCTGCTCCCCTCTTTCTGCCTCACAGAGGAAGACAGTCTTGGCCCACAGCTCCTCTCCCTGAGGGTAGGGCAGAAGCTGCCTGGGTGCAGACTTACTGCCTGGGCCCAGCTTTTCTCCTTAATAGGGCAAAAGCCCGAGGGATGAAGCTAGAAGTGGACAGTAGGAATCAAGTTACTGTCTGGGGACATTTCCCCATCAGAACAGATAGGAGCCTGCAGTGAGCCTCCACTGCCCTGAGCCCATGGGGTCCATTATCAGGTAATTAAACATGCAAATTTCAACTCATGGATTCTTTGGGAAGCTTCAAAGGAGGACACATGGATGTTAAGAAGTTTGTTATGTAACCCGGATTTGTCTGTTACCCCACCAGTGGAAGGCAATAGCCAAACTTCCTGGGGGAAGGTGGGACAAACTAGGTCGCTTAGTCAATCACCTGTAACAGACGGGGTGTGTTTAAACTCTTCTCACTCCCTGAGAGGGACCTGTCACACTGTGGGGTTGTAGTCTTCTCATGGTCCTTGTTCTCTGGTGAATGTACGTTGATGGAGATTGCTTTGTGTTTGTGATCACTGTCACTGGCCGGGCACCAGTGCTCATTCTTCACACGGGGAGTCAAGAACCAGGGACCATTCTCTTCCAGAGGGACCTAACATCATCACCCCCATGATTCCAGTTTGGCTTAGAAACAGCCACTTTATCTGCCGACTTGAACACAGTTGTCATTCTCTCTAAGTGACAGATTAAGTTCATTGAGCAGGTTGAAAATGTCACACGAGTAAGCAAGTTTTCCGTGTCATTAATGTGCTGCCAGTGGTGACTAGTTTTCTAAAAGAAATCTCTGGAGGGGCTCTCCTACCTCCCAAACTCCAGCCAGTGGTCTATCTTTAGACAGCCCTCCCTCCCCTGTGCATCAGAGGAGATGTGTGCGCCGGGGTCCATCTCCGCGCGGAACTGCGGAAACAGCTGCGAGTTAAGCGTATCTGCTTTAATGTGGTGGATAATTTTAATCACTTCCTGTAAAATGTGGTTTAGTTGCAGTGACATCTTTTAGCTAGCCAGCATTTTTTTATGGGCAGACTCACAATTGAAAACGACTTCCTTGACCAGAGTAGTGAAACCAGAAAGCCATTCAGTCATAGCAGCCACCCCGTCTGTGCATAGACTGACACAGAATAACCTATTCAGTTTTGTTGCTATATAGTTATTCAAAGACTTGAAGAGTTCTGCAGCTGGGGGGTTGGTTGGCAACAAAAGTACACATAACATATCTTTATACACATCCCCGTGAAAAATACAGCACACGAAGATAAGCATTGTGGCCTTGTTGTCAACATAGGGAGATCGTCAACCTGCAAATATACCCTGGTGACTCATCAGTTCTCTGTAATAATTGTGCCTTAATATCCTCTGCTGTTTCATCAGTTCGTCCCGTTACGGTGCTAGCTGAAACAGGAACATGGGCCACCTTTTGAACTGCAGCCTCTCCTAAAAGTTCATGGCAAAAGTTTACAGCTTTGCTGCAGGTGAGATTAACTCTTCAGCAATAGCGAAGGTTTTAGTAGCGTTAGCGATGTGGCCAGCCACTGAGAACGATGCTGTCTGTGCAGACACACTGGATGAAGTGATAACCTGCGTCTGTTCTTCTCTTCTCTGTGTTCCGTTTTTGGTTTCATTTTTGCATTTTCTTTTGACAAACTCCAGAGCCTTAATGACGGGTGCTTGGTCTCCATGTGGAAAAGCAGTTTTGAAGGCTTCACGGCTTCCTGGGATAGACACTCACCACATATTATACAAAGCGGGCTGAGAATGTGAGTCCCCTGTTGCAGGGGAGGGCTGCATTTTCTCTTGGCATTTTCTTTCAAATGCAGCTTTGATTTTGTTGGCAGTCTTAGAGTCCTCTGCTGTTTCATCCTTGGTCTTTCTCTCTTATCAAAGAAGGTGTCTAGTGACTTGTTTTTACTCATGTGTGCTAGGGTTCGTTTGTGGGCTTCCCAAAACTGTGACTGAGACAAGTGCAGTGTGGGAAAGAGGCACAGACCCACGAGGCAAATAAACTTTGGGCAAGCCACACACATGCCAAAGGAAGTGCCGCATTCCTACTTGAAGGCTGCCACCAGATGCAGCTGTGACATTGAAGTACACCAGCTCACTTGCCACCAGATGCAGCTTAATTGTCACTTGCCACTCCCTGATAGGGCTTTGATATGAACAATTGATTCATTATGATTTCTGTGCAGCTCTCTGCTATTGATAAGCCGAATGCAGCCGCTCTGCTCTCCAGGGCTAGCATCCCCGCCTCAGATCTTCAGGCATTACATTCGCATAAGAAGCACGCGAGCTAGATCCCTTGCCTTTGCAGTTTACAGGCAGGGTTGCCGCCTGTGAGAATCTAATGCCACTGCTGCTCTGATCGGAGATGGAGCACAGGTGAGGCTGTGAGCGTGGGTGTGGCTGTAAAAACAGAAGCAGCTTCCATTGCTCCCAGGCTGCTCACCTCCCGCTGTGGCTTGTTTCTTACCAGGCTAAGTACTGGAACTGGTTCCTGGCCTGGGAGTTGGAGACGGCAGCTCTACACGATCCGTAGAGGAATCAGCTCAAGGGCTGACTCCAGGCTGAGACTCTGGAATCTGCACGACTAAGATTTGTATACACACAGATGTCTGGTCCCCACTGTTATAAAATCCTGTGTGTCACTTTGAAGAAAACAACAATGCAGGAAAAAAAAAAGTCATTGCCACAATCCCTAGTTTTCCTTCCTTCAGTTTTTCCTTCTTTCCCCCCCGTTTTTTTCCTTAACACCAGGCGTAAGTTAAAGTTTCTTTTAGTCAGTCCTGACTTACGGTCCCTTTGTGGCAATGACTCTTCCCGAACAGTTTCAAACTGAACTGCAGCAAAATCAATAAATCAATGTAATTAAATCACTATCATAAAGAATATTACTCAACAGTGTAAGAACTGTAACTACTTGCCCTAGCGTGTTTTGTTTTCTTCTTTTTTTTCCCCCCATTTCCTATCCCGGGAGTAGATACAATTCTCAAGTGAACAGTTTTAGAAAATACTTTGATAGAATCTCAAGATGCACTTGAGCAATAATGATGGCTGTGACTTAAGACTCTCTAGAGGCCAATCCTGGGGCTGTAAAAAAAAATCCTTAAATCCAAGAAAGAAAACACAAAAGGAAACAACCAAAGCCTGGTGAGGAGTCTGCAAATGATAATGTGAGGTACAACAACAGTTTCTCTCAATTTTATAAAATCAACATACATCGAGCCAAGGCAAGGTAAGGCAGAGCCTACCGTAGTTTTGAGTCATGAGCAAGATAGAAGGATAGAAGGGCACTTGAAGTTTCTCTGAATTTTATGGCTTGCAGATTTCAAAACACAAGTCACTTAAGCGGTTAAAACAGTAGAAAGAATCTGCATACCACTGGTGCGCTTAATTGTCTTCGCCCACCTAATACTGAATTCAATTTTGCCTTCCACAGCACACTGTTTAGAATTTCCTTACCTGCACCTATTTTCCATTTGTCTCAGGATCTCAAATAAGAAATCATTATTTTGAACAATTATATAATAGGGATTCCAAACTTTTACAATGCTGCTTTAACGTGGCATTTTTAGATGGTTTCGACTGTACCTTAAAACGAAGTTGTTACCGTTTAAATGTGCGCGTGGCAGTGCAGCAGCCCTAGATACTGTTGGAAAGAATGAAATGGGCAGTGATAATAGCTTCTTTCAGTCAGGAAACTGTACAATAGATCGTTCCTCTCTACACATAACTGAAGGTAGGTGAAAAATATAACCTATGTGATTTTGTGCTTTTTTAGCTTCGTTTAACTTGATGAATTGACAAAAGCCTCAGACAATAGCTGAGTGGAGAAAGCCTGGGAGTGTGTCCCCTAGGTGGAAAGCACGACCCTGAATCAGAGCTGTGAGTGAGCCTGCGGGGAGGTGGAAGCACAGGAGACTGCTTTGCCCTCATTAGGGAGCAATTTCCTCTTCAGGGCTGAACAGTCTATCTTCTTCCCTGCCTTAAAGGATTTCTAGGAGAAATAAAGTGTTAGTAGTTGCGTGGTCTTTGCCGTAACATAGATGCTGATGTTCCAGATTTTAAGGGTTACAAGAAGCCATAGCGTGGGAGAGACAGGTTCAGCAAGCAAACCTGCTAATAGAAAGGTTGGGCATGGGTGTGTTTGTAATGTTGTGGTTGTGTAGGACTTGTAAAGAACGCAGAGATCACCAATTCACCTTTACCTTTTAACATTAGGCACCTTCAGGGACAATGGACTGCAAAGGTGCAGTGTTGTCCATTTGCAGAAGGGGATGCTGCAAGTGGGAAGAAGTGGAAGGGGTGTGTTTATGTCCTACCACCTTGAAGTTTATGGACTAGGGAACACAAGAGAGGTACGTATCTTGGGTCATCTGGGTTATCCTAGGAACTTGAAGATCTGAAGAGCAGCAGAATAACTAAAATTACTTGGGCCATTCCTACATCTTCCTCTTGTTTTGCATCACCCCTGTATTCGGATTCTGCTCCTTGTCTCAGGAAGCTTCCTTTTTTTTTTTTTTTAATTTCTTGAAATTAATTCATGCTCCTTCATGGTGGCAGTGGAGGGAAGCTTTGCAAGGGAACACTCTAATTCTCATTTACTGGGAATTTTGTGCCCTTGGAAATTCTTAACTTGTGCCTTGTTAATTCTTTATTCCAAGAGAAGCTATCTTATAAGACTCAAAGGAGAACAGTTGGAGACATTTAAGCAACAACAATAAAATTTAAGCCACTAAAACACAAGTCTTTTCCAAAACCAATGAAGATACTTCTAGTAGATTTAAACTAACTAATTAATATTATCCTGTTTTGTTTTCTGAAGCTCTTGGCCCAGCCCCATCATGGTACTGACTTTCTGGGCCATGGTAGGTATCATTTCAGAAGTATCTTCAGAGACAGGAGTACCAGCCCTCCTTAAAATCCACAGTCAAAGGCGTAATACCCATAGACAAAGAAGATAGCTCTTCTCCAACCTGCCTCAAGATTATCTCTAAGTTGTGATTTTTATTTTTAAAGCACTATTTTTTTCATGACAGGAGCCTGAAATGATTAATACATTTGATGGAGAGTCTATGTCCCAATTATCAGATTTGTGATCTACCCTGCTACCTCAAAAGACAACCCCATCCCTGTCGGAAGATAGGGCAACATTCCTGAGTCAGTGTGTGCATTTATTAATTTAGTGGATCAAACATCTCTTTCTATGAGGAGAGAGGTCTCCTTAACTCTTCTTTGGGGACAGGATGGAATAATAGTATCAGTGAATAGGCCCAAATCAAGATATCATCCTTGAACCTTCTCTTTCCTCACCCTCATAGTTACTTCTCTACATCTGCACTTACTACGAAATCAACCCCTGCACGTCCAGTAGACATCATGCAAAGTATTCTAGAAATTAATTTCAATTGTGAGAGACACAGGACAAAGAATTTTCCCATGGCTTTCTCTCCTCCCCTCTTCCACATGACCTCAGGTCCCAACTGCTCTATCCCAACTCCTCTTGCAAATCCCTGTTGGCTAAGGAATAGCTGGTAATCTGCACAAACAATCCTTTTAGGAATTATCCATGACCAGTTACTCTTGAAACTAGCTGAACTTCAGTTCAATCCTGTTAAAACTCCTTAAAACATCCTGCTCCCTTGCTCCAAGTTAGACTGTTTGTTTGGAGTCTTCTCATGGCATTCGTAAAGGCTTATGTTATGGTGCCTGATTGATTTCCTTCCACATAATGTGTAAAATATATGCTTAAAATTTCAGTATAATAGAGTCAACATCATGGTGAATTTTTAGGTCTTCTATGTCACACTCTGTGTTATTCTCAAGTAATAATGTGAGTCCTAATTTCAGATGCATACTTGGCCTCTTTTCAAAGGAATATATTAATTTTCCTTTTCAATAGTCTTTTATAGCCAAATTTCTGGTCAGTACTAGAGCCACTAGAAACTTAGGATCCCAAAGCGACTTGAGAAGGAGTGAAAGTTGGGCTCCTACTCATCTATACAAGAGAACCCCTAAAACAACATGTTAATGACAGAGGTGTGGTAGATGCCCAACTCTTGGCTGGAGGGACTCATATTTTTCCTGCAGGCAGATTCTTAGCAGATGCCCAAAGTCAATTTTAAAATGTACAGCTTTTTTCCCCCATTACCACTATTGCTGATTTTGTCCAAGCTGACATGATCACTCATTTGAACTATAACTGTTCCTTCCCACATGGTATCCTTAAATCCACACTGGCCCCATGCAATCCTTTCTTTTCAGAGAAGCCAGAGCATTCTCTTAAAAATGAACAGAACAGAACATGCCGCTCTTCTGATTAAGCTCCTAAGGCTTCACTCCACAGAGCCCTTTATGATTCCTGCAGGCACTGAGCTCCCTTGCTCTCTGCCCTTGGTTCCCTGGGTGTCCTTGCTTTTACATCCCCCTGAGATTGGCTTTTTCTCCTAATTTAAGTCTTTGCTTAAACGGCCTCTTTTCAGAGATGTCCCAGGAATAGAGAATCTAAAGTCTATCTCTCCCCAGTACTCATTATTACATTAGCCTGTTCTATATATTTAGCATGTTTTTTAGAGTACTTATCAATATTTCAATTTATTCCCATCAATCTTACTTGTTTTTTAGTCTTCTTGCCCACAGTAAAAATTTCTGCTACTTAGAGTAAGAAACTTGTTTATCTTGCTTGCAGTGGTAGCCCTGATACCTACAATAGCCTTGACATAGTAAGTACTCAGTTTAATTTTTATTTATTTTTTAATTAGTTTTTTTATGTCTAATCTTTCCTTTTCAATAAGAATATATGAAATTTCTTTGCTCTGAAATTTCTTTAGGCTGTAACTTCAGGTTTTTATGTTCTTATTTATCTTATTTTCTTCTTGTTTGATGGAATTTTGTTTGTGTGTGTGTTTAATAACTAAACTTTTTATTTTACTATAGTTATAGGTTCTATTCTATTTTTTATTAGCTTATCATTATTATTGACATCATCAATATTATTAGCTCCTTATGTAGAGCTTATAATATGTCATACAGTATTTTAAGACATTCATAAACATTGGCTAGTGTCTTTGTGTGTAATTACGTAGCTATTATCATTGTCCTTACTTTATATACAGAAAAACTGAGGCAAAAAGAAAATAAGTAAGATTCATAATCACACAAGTAGTAAACAGAGTAGCCAGATCTGGGTAGTCTGTAATCTAGAATCCGAATGATTAAATGAATGAATAGATCAAAACCTCAAAATTATGTATATTTAAAATATTTTCTCATGTCTGTTTGTTTCCTTTTCAATTACACTCTTCTGAGAATTAATAGCTCCTCTACAAATGGCATTCTTTCCTTTCAGAGGGGACAGTATGTCCTAGAATAACAGGGTTACTAATCATTTTTGATCTAGAACTTAATATTTTAGGAATCCAAAGAATTACAATAATTTTCAGCCTAGGACGTGCTGAGAAAAAGATATTTCTAAATTCCAAATTTCATTTTCACTAAATAAAATATCTAAGATATGTTCCTTGGACCATGGTTGAAAAATGGTTGAGAATTATTGCTAAGAATAATATCCTTCCAATTGTAAAGCTTTTGGGGAATATTATTCGGGGGGATAAGGCTAGATGAAAGAGAAGAAAATTGTAACTTTAGGACCAAAAACAATTACTCTTAGCAAAGTTTTATGTTCTACATTGCATTCTAAGATTTAGAGAGATTAGAGCTAAGGAGATGTATAAATTGTTGATCTGAAA
Source organism: Perodicticus potto (assembly GCA_963574655.1). Taxonomy (NCBI): domain Eukaryota; kingdom Metazoa; phylum Chordata; class Mammalia; order Primates; family Lorisidae; genus Perodicticus; species Perodicticus potto. The sequence goes on along the minus strand of CAUYRH010020001.1, from coordinate 737 downwards.
AGCAGCCCCCAGAGCCTGCAGGAACCAACCTCATATCTGAACAGATGTCCTAGTCTTTTGGGGTCATGGACTATTGGAACAAAATTGGTAGACAGAAAGGTCTGGAATGAGAATATAGGGACTACAAAGTTGGGCCTCTTGATGCTGGTCTATGTCAGGTGTGGGGTTAGAAATCCCCACATGTATGTCTCATGTACGTCTCATTCGAGTTAGCCACTAATGGATTACATTGGCTTTTGCCTTCACAGAAAAAGCAAACAGGTTTGGGCTACCCTAAGGCAAACACAAAGACTGTTTTCTGGCCATTGGAAACAGATACTTTGAAGTTTTTGCAGCCGTGGGTTCCAAGGAGTTAGAAGCTGAAAAGCTTCTTGCCTGGAGACACGGTCCAGAGGTGTAAAATGTAAAACATTTTCTCAAAAGCCTGAAGACCTCAGCACTGTGAAGAAACAAAGTCATAAATCCATTTAAGGTTAACTTGGTGAGCGCATGAGGAGTTTCAGAAAGCAGTTCCCCTGTAGCTCTGTCTCTCTTATTTGTATGTAGATTTCTTACACAAAAGCTGAGACTCATTTATAAGGAGTTAAGGTAAAAGAGCACTGTGCTGGTTTGCAGACATGATGTCTGCCACTTAGGTTTAGAGTTAGATAGAGGAAGTTAGATAATGGTGAATGTTGTAAATCATAGATTAAGTGTGCACATGACTGCCAATGTATATAAGGTGGTCAGAAATGAAG
>CAUYRH010020000.1:0-11025 GCA_963574655.1 Perodicticus potto | reverse complement strand
ATTCACAGCGCCAAAAAATATCCAAGTTCCTCGTTCTTATGGCTTTCATCTTTGAATGTTTCACTGCTTATTAGGGCGTATATTCATAAAGCAACTGCTTATGTGGTACTGCAGATAGTGCCAAGAAATGGCTCCCTATCTGAAATCCCTACCAAGATGGAATCAAGTGTACTATATATAATTAATCCTTTCATTTATTCTAGGGAAAAGAAAAATAAGCATTCCCTCTTTTTAAATGAACACACCCTTGGGGAAAGTTCACATCTTAAAATGGAATGGCCTCACATTTTCTCTAGGGCACTGCATGAGAAAATTTGAAAAGGAACCCAGAAACAAGTTTCTGTTCACTGTTCAACAATTCTGATTTGACCATGATATAAATTCTTATTTTTTAAAAAGCCAAAGAATTTTAACTGTTAAGTTAAAATTGAAGAGCAAAAAAATACATTTAAATGCAAAACTTAATAATATAAAAATCTATCTACTTTTACCCCCACAACTCCCAATTCTCCACCAACAGATACTTGGTGTAAAGTCAATCATACTTTTCCCTATGAATAGATTTAAAATCCAGTAAATCCACTAAGTCAATGTTTACTTTGTTATAATAAAAACTATAGAGGATTTACTTTTTGTCAGATGGCATTTTGCAGGACTCCCTTCATTTCTAAAACAATGGCCTGGTGAGAAAAAGCATGGAAGTTCTGAGAGTCACAGCTAGGATGGTATCCCAGCTCTGATACTTAATACCTATGTGACCTTGGACATGTTACTCAACCTCTCATAGTCAACTTTATCTGTAACACAAGAATACAATACCTGCCCTTGCAGGGCTGTTGTGCAAAGTGAGATGCTACATAAAAAAGGAGCCAAAAGAGTTAAAATGGCAACTGTTATTTTATATAAATTAACTAAAAAATTTACAGTTAAATATCAACCTAATACAATTTCCACACGGAATGCAGACCTGCATGCCATCACCAAGCCCTTTGCAACAAACCTAACCTGTTCAAAGTTAACTTTCCTTGCTTTAGCTGAGAAATGTGTGCAAACTAAAACCACAAGGCCCAACACAAGCAAGGACAGATGCAGCAGGTGAAATCAGTTTGAGACAAAAAATGTTGAACACAGTGTGTGGCAGGCACTGCAACATGTGTGAAAGCTGAAAGAATGACTGCTATGTTCAGGCATTGAGACAGTGGAGTTACTCTCTCAACATGGTGGGGGGGAGGATTTTGGAAGGCTCATATACAGGAATGATGAGAAGGCCTTAGGAAAAAACAAGGAAGTTAGCAAGAAAAAAACCTGAAATTGTCTAAGTTCACTTGGAAAGTCAAAATTTAAGGATCTCATACCATCTCGTGCAGCTCCAGGCAAATGCAGTCTTAGAAAACATCTTAAGAACGAGCTTCAAGGAACAAACTAAGCACATAAAAGACTAAGTTACTCATGTGGCTCTTAAATTTTGCTTGGAAGGTTGTGAAGTTTTTTCTATTTACTACTTATCCAGAGTTCAAGGTTTTAAAATAAACTTTACCATCAACATTCAGATTAAAGATTGCTAAAAGCAAGAACATAAAACTTCCTAACATTATCTTTTCTGACTACGTACAAATAAATTTGGTTCTTGTCTCTATAGAGTGCCATTTTCATAGCAAAAAGAACCAGAATTATACTTTAGGGAAAACTCAAGCTCATTAAAATATGTTTATCTCAGTAAGTGAGGATTAATTCACTAGGGAATTTACTAGTTCTTACTTCCTTATTTCTGCAGCTATTGACAGAATTTTTCCTATTGCTCTTGTCACTCCACAGAAAGCTTCAGTATACTCTCAGGTTCCAAAAAACCTAGTGAACTAGAATCTGCATTTTGGAGAACCACAGGTGACCCGTCAAAACTGAGAAGTACTCATCTCTATTACATGACTGACTCGAATTGAATACATTATGTACCTATCAAACATTTCCTAAATTGCATTCAAAAGAAGGTATGAATACTCTTAGGGTTTATTTAGTGAAAGGTAGTAAAAAGAAAAAAAAATTGATGTTCTTGACTGATTTAATGTGTAAGTCCATAGGCTTGAAATGAAACACAAACTATCCTTCACCCATTCCTATCATTCATTCCTTGCTAGCAATACTTAAATATAACAAAGGCTTCTTCTGATGTTTTTCTTATAGGTCAAGATATTTGTTCGGCCTATGTCAAAAGAAGTCTAAATTATTTCATTACAGTGAAAAGATAACCTTATTTCTGACAGAACAGCACTCTATAGCATCTTGTACCAGAAGAGCAAACACTAGAATAAAATGGTTTCATAAAAATTAGGACCTTTACTAACGGCCTCAATTCTAGCTGAAGCTAGAACTTTCTGTACAACTAGAGCCAAAGAAAACTTTGATTTTTATGAGACTAACAGAAACAGACCTTGAGGTTTAATAAAATTAAACTCAAGTGACAAAATTTTCTAACCCTTGTCATCTTTTCCTTATCTCATTACCCCGGTATTCTAGAAGCAATCCCTCTTTCAGTGAGCATATACTGACTACATGTAAAATAAGGACATGAGCAATCTTATTCTACTTCCATTTCAAACAAATGTTTAATCTTTAACTTGATGTAATCCGTAGTCCTAGTTTAAAATCTAAAATCTAGCTTAAAATCTAACTATGAAGATACCCCAGAGCCATCTTCAAATAAGCTCTTGACTGTCAATTTAACAACCCCCCACCCCCAAGCATCAATAACGCAGAGTAGTTACAAAAGCTTATCATTGGGCAAGGGACTACAAAAGCATTTAGATACAAACTGTACATTACCGAAATATCTGAGTCCTTAATTCAATTATCAGAACTAATTTGAAAAAACCTTACCCTCATTTTTTCAAGGATTATCCCATAACTTGGGATTGTTGATTACACGCTTATAAAGTACATCTTAAAGAGATGTTACAAATTCAACCAGCATAGTCAAATTCAAAATAAGATTTAAAATTATCAAGAGGAACTGAATCCATCAAACTTAAATGAACGCTGGTATTATCCAAGGTGAACTCCTCTCCCCACACCCATATAAGCTGGAGGTTTCAGTTGGCGAGGATCCCCAACTCCTGTTTAAGATGTCACCTTGCATCCTGGACACACCCATCGCTGTTAACCACTTGGCAGATACAAAATAAGTATCACAAATTATCCCCCTCATTTTTTTTTTTTTCACACCGAGGTACTTGAGCGCCAGTCTGATTAGGTGACAGGCAAATGCTTTTAAAAATTCCCTGTTCTTCCTAAACACTCTACCACTGTCAAATGGCATTTGACAATTCGTTATTGTACAAATAAACTGAACTATACGTTAACAAAATCTGGCAATTTCTATACGGAAATCCGAGTCATTTTCAAAAGGACAGGAGGGGAATGCTATATGTGGTAATGGTTCTTTTACATTAGGAGCGCACGTAAGTTGCGAATAGGCTATAGAAAGTGGCTCTTTACGAAGGCATCCTTCCTGTTGTGGCAGTCACCCCGGAGCTGGCTTTCGCTCGGTGGTTAACAGAAAGGGTCTCTTTCAGACCCCAGCTGGAGCCTAACAACTTTCTCTAACAAGATGAGTGTTTCCATCTTGAGTGTTTCATGAAGCGCCCCCGACTTCAGGCACACAGATCGTTTCCTTCAACGACAAAACCAGTTTAAAAAAAAGAAAAACTTTTTTTTTTTTTTTTTTTTTTAACCATCCGCCCTGGGTGGTGGAAGACGGCCCAAGGCCCAAATGAAGAAAGATCTGGGCTGCCGGAGGGGACTAGGCAACTGTCGCGGACCCTCCCCCACGGCCCGCTCCGCACCTCTCCGCAGTCCTGCAGGTGCCAGCGCAGCAAGCAGCCGCGGCGCGAGCCGAGCCTAACCGGGCGGCGGCTCCCGGCCCCGCGCCGCGCCGCGCCCGCATGCCCCGCCCCCACCGGCCGCTCCCTGCGCCGCGCGGGTCCGGCCCACACAGCGCGCCGCCCGCCCGCGCGCCCCCCGGACCCCGGCACGCGGGCTAACGGCGGCGCCGGCGCTCGCCCCGGGGCCCCGCGCGCTCTTCCCGCCCCCTCGGCGCATGGCGGCCGCCGGCGGACAAAGGCGCCTCCGGGCGCCCGCTCTAACTGTCCGTTGGGCGTTTGAATCCGGCCCCTGGCTTGACCTTTCGCGACACCCGGCCGAACGTTCTCCGCTCCTTCTCCCCACTTTCTCTCCTCTCCCCAGGCGCTAGGCTGCACTCTACCCCCGACCCATTCTCCGGCTCAGCCCAACGGGATCTGCGCGTCCGGCCCTCAAAACATTAGAGGAAGCCCCCAAGAGAAGAATGGGGGTGGGGGAGCACCTGCGACACGACCGTCGCGGGCGCCCCCGGCCCCTTTCGCGCCATCCCTCTGGCGAAGACCTCTCCCTAAAGGTGTGAGGGAGGCGAATTCTCTTTATCTAGTCATCCACTTTGGCCTCTTCTCCCCACCAGCCTAGCGCCGGCGGCTTAGCGACACACTCACCATGCTGCAAGCGCTACCGGTTTCCGAGACGCCACCACACAACCACTCTCCTCGCTCGCTCCACTCGGACTAATTATCCTCCTCCGCCCCCAGCGCCTCATAAACACCTCCCTCCGTCAGATCCCTCCGCCGCACCCCAGATAACGGAACATCTCAAACGAGTCCCGGCCAACCCCCTCCCCTTAAAGTCTCCTCGGGACCTCGTTATCCCTAGCTCTTTGGTCAACGAGGCAAGAGATAAAGGAAAACGGGCGAACGGATGACGTAAGTGGGATTCACTGCTCAGCGAACCGTTTAAAGGCTGGTGGAGTCGCCCCTGAAGAGCGCTACTTTGCGGCGCGGAGGAACATCGCGATGGTGAGGCGTCTCCGATGGTCGTTGAACCGGCCCCTGATTGGCTGGTTCGTACCTGCAATGCGTCACTCGGGATCGCAGCCGCCGTCGAAACGCGGTGCGGCTGCGGCCGTTGCTGCTCGAGACGCGCTGTCCTGGCAACTGCGCCAGGAGGCAGAGTCGCTTTCCCTGCGCGTGGCTGGAGAATCTTTCTCTTCCACCGATCTTTCCCTGCCAGACGTAGACACTTTCCCTCCCCTTATTGAGTAGAGGAAAACACCTACAGCCGATAATGAATGAAGATGAGACACCCCGGTAAACGCGTACCTCGCGCTCAGCTTCTCAACCTAGTGGTTTGGCCTCGTGAGAGCCGCACAGTTTTCCATTTCACTTTCGCACAAAACCCATGGAAATCTGAGGAAGGGCAAATACTCAGCTGACTAATCTACAAGGGTCTTCCGTTTATACTTCCCGTTCGCCTTCTTGCCAGAAAAGTCACCACTCAAAAACACAGCATCCAAGATGCTGTGGGATTGGCTTGATTGGGTTCTAGCTTTAAGTCAGACCTGGGTATGAGTCTTGGTCAAGGTCACTTTTAGAGTCAATCTTTAGCCTCACTTGTAAAATGGAGGCTAAAGACTTATCTGGAAAGAATATCTTAAGAATTAGAATTATATGAAGGTTAGCCTTAATGTAAAACGTTAACGTCCTCGACACAGCATAGGCCCCCTGAAGTTGGTCACTGTAATATGCCATCCCCTGCGTGATGAATTTGCCCTTTTGAATCTCTAACCTGACTTAAACGGATATTTTTCAAACCACATAAAAATTCACTCCTTTGTCCCACTCTAATTAAACGAAGATGTACATAACCTGGAATTATTTAGCAAACAAATAGTGAACACCTACTATGTGAACTCAATTTGAACATAATGTAATTGTTATGATAGAAGGAGGTTTACAAGGTGCAGAGGTTAGGTAGGACCTTGGGTCAGCATAGAGATTCCAGAAAGGGTTCCTAGATGACTCCTAAATTAAGTCATGATAAATAGGCTGGGAAAAGGCAAGGAGGAAAGAAGGAAACAAGTTTTAGGTGAAGGAAATAATAATAGTAAAGGCCCCGAGGTGTACAGTTGTACAGCATGATGAAGGAGCTGCCAGTGGTTAGACGTAACTAGAGCCCAGAGTAGATAGATAGCCAGATGCATTAGGGATGTAGGACACTAGAAAGTTAAAGAGGAATAAGGCTTAATGCTCAAAATGCAGTTCCTCAAGAATGCAGAACCTCATGTTAGCAGAATCACAGCACAGAATCATCTTTGGCGGTGTTGAGAATGCTACTGTGATTAAATGTCCCAGTAAAAAGCACAGGTGTGTGGACCCTTGAAACCTAGTGAACAGCATACTCTAGCAAGCCAAGGTGAAATCTTGCCTACTGAGAGGTCTCCCATTGGAACATTTTTCTGTCCAGTAAGACTCTTTCTGATGATAACAGCTGTCTACACTCACTTTGAAGACTTTAGTGGAATTTAACCTCCTTTAGCCAAGTTAGGCATTTTCTCACACCATCAAAAGGTTTTTTTAATTTTTTATTTATTATTTTTTTGCTAGACTAGAGATTGGTCCTCTTTCTTTCAGTCATGCAAACCAGGCCTTAAGTGCTCTTCCAATTAGCACTGGCAACCCTTTGACCTTCCTTTCAGATGAATGACCATTCAACAAAAAAAACTTAGGACCCTGTCCTTTCATTGTCTTTGCTAATATGGTGATGTAATGATGGTAGGTGAAAACAAAATTAATTAACTTTATCCTACAAATGATATATGATTGAGAAATAATGTTACTTAAAAATGGGCACCTCTGCTTCAGAATCTGAGCTGAAAATGGAGCCCTAAGGCCATTACTCTGCATTCTGGTAGCTGACAAGTCTTTATAAAGTGTTTCTCAGAAAATTTGTTTCTGATTCCTCCTCAAGTTCTCAGATGGAAGAGCCATCAATGATCACTAAAAATATTCTTTCTTTTCACAGTACCCCATTAGTATGCAGTGATCTTACTGCTTGAAATTTTTAGTGATGGGAAATTGAATGGCAAAATGAATAAATCACCTCTGGAAAAAAAATTTTCAATAGGAGTGATGAATTTAACTCATGTGACAAGTCCATCCTTCTGTCTAATATACTTGTGCATGTTCAGAAATGTGTGTATTAAATCTAGGAGCTTGTTAACGAATATTTGGGAATGAAATATGTTTATTACAGAAGTAAATAAAAGTTCTTCCAGGCTGAATTTCAGTAAGGACTCTCTTGCAGAAACTTTCTTGCTGACCTTTCCAAGAAAAGAAAGAAAATGAGAAAAAAATCAAGAGTTGCATTTAAAGCCATTGTGGTTTATGCATATGTGAGAGTGTTCCAAATCAATTTATTTATAGAGGGTTTGTCTTCCACCACATGACATACAGTGCTGCCTGACTTTGGCAATTGCCAGCTGAGAAACAAAATTGGTGAAACCACCATGTCAAGGCCTATAGGGTTGTTGTCTTTCCCTTGTTTCCTCCTGACTGGTTAAGACCCTACAGCTCTCTACACTTGCTCCTCTAGGGAAAATGAGAATGCACTTCCTGCCCAAGCCTCTTTTCCAACTTGTAGATCAGAGATAACACAAGCTCTATCCTTTGACCATTCCTTCCCATGGCTATTCCTCCCAGCCAGTTATACTAATGAATAAGAGTAGAGGGACAATCACAGTAGCATTCTTGAATGTAGGGCTTATGAATTTCTTCACAAGTGAAAGAAATAAGCCCTAACTGTCCTAAGGCATCAAATTATGCAATGAATCAACTTCTATCCTATGCATGTGAAATGGTACCAGTTATGTACCAACCTTGAAAGAATCAAGAAAGCACTTTCTTTTTTTTTTGAAACAGAATCTAACTCAATCATCCTGCAGTTGAATGCCATGGCATCACAGCTCACAGCAACCTCAAGCTCTTGGGCTCAAGTGATCCTCTTGCCTCAGCCTCCCAAGTAGCTGGGACTACAGGTGCTTGCCACAACACCCAGCTATTTTTAGAGATGGGGTCTCAGACTTGCTGAGCTGATCTTGAACTCCTGAGCTCTAGCAATCCACCTGCCTTGGCCTCCCCAAAAATTATTTTCTTCTTCTATGGTTCAGATAAGGAGCCCTGATTGAGAAAGTTAAGCTATTCTACCTGCAGGATGATGGGTCAAAATAAAGCTGGGACAAAAATCAACCAAGTCATGTTTGCTGTGATAAGGGTTGAAAAGTACAGGGGAAAAGCTAACTCCTCCAGATACCCTCAATGGGCTTATGCTCACATACACACAGGAAAAGTTGTGGGCCTTCAGCTTTTATATTGACATACTGCCCTTTGTTTATTTGCTCACATACAAACTGAATGTTGATTTAGGGTGACCTACCTCCTGGGTTTGCCTGGGACTGAAGGGTTTCCTGGGATGCTAGAGGTCCAATGCCAAAAACAGATAGTTCCAGGCAAACCAGAGTGATTGGTCACTTGGGAAACTATAATCACTCATTCAATAAATACCAGTAGCCTATTATGTGCTATAAATGTTTGTTGATAAAGATGAGCACAGGAGAACATGGACATACATAGAGGACAACCTGAAGGACAAGGGGCAGACTTCCTAGAGAGTGTGATCCATAGGAATTGGAACAGAAGTAGAGAGAAAGGAAAAGAAACAGAGGAACAGAGACATGCTTCTTACCATCCCTATCACTAACATCCTCCTCAGGTCCACTTTTCAGAAGGCAGCCTGCACCTCTGGGGTGCACACTGCTAGGAGAGTGGACCTGAGGAAGAAGGCTACACAGGCCCTGAAAGCAGGCTCTGGGCTTCTGAGTAAGAAATTCTGTGATCCTCGGTACCTGGAGTAGTATAGAAGGGATGGGGGAGTGTGGGCCCTGGGTGAGGAAGGCCCCTGGGCCTGTGTGCAGGGGTGTGTCCGGAGCAAGGCCCTCTAAAGAGCGGCTAAGGCAGTCCTTCCTTGCCCAGGTCTACAGGCAGCCCTGAAAATGCCTGCTGGCAACTCGTTTAGGTTCTTGAGCCCTAAAGTATCACATCCAAATCTGAAGCCATCATCTTTTTATGCAGACCATCTCTCCTCTATTCTGTTCCCATTACAAAGCAACTTCCTTACCCTGTCACCCAAGCTATGCTGAACTGGTATCTGGCCATCTGTGCTCTTTCCCAGTGTCTTTGTGCTGCTGCTTCTGCCTGAACAGGCTTTTTTTCTTTCCCATTGCCTTCTAAACATCATTCAGACTTGACCCAACCATCGCATCCTTTATGATGGCTCCATAACTCCACCAGCCCCTGTCCTTTTGGCTGATAAATAATCACTATCTTTCAAAATATCCTTAAAACACTTTATGGTATTATTTCCCCATAGGTTGGTTGTCCCAACTAGTTATGCTTGTACCCTCACCACCTTGCATGAGGCTGGGATATAGTTCATGCTCAGTAAATTTTGTTGAATGAATAGATGGATGAATAAAAAAAAGATACCATTTTATTTGCCTTTTCCTTGTGGCTTTTAATAAATACTCAGAAGATTTTTTACAAATTATGAGTTATCTTATAAGTATTAAAAATCCTTTTTATCAGAGAAAGTATCCAACAAGACTATTTTAATCTTATTATTTATTTATTTATTTATTTTTGCAAATTTTTTCAAACTTTGCCAGGGCCAAGTTTGAATCCGCCACTTCCAGTATATGGGGCCGGTGCCCTACTTCTTTGAGCCACAGGCACAACCTTAATCTTATTATTTAAATTAGCTTGAAAATGCTAAACATGTACTTATCTAATATAGTTTTCATCTTCTGTAGGTTTTTTTGTCATTGCACAATAATTGTCCACTTTTTAAATTATGTTTTTTTCTCATTTTATTTAGAAGATTTATGGTTCAGACTGTATTAGCCTCATGAAAATAATTAAAGCAGGCTCGGCGCCTGTGGCTCAGCGGGCTAAGGCGCCAGCCACGTACACCTGAACTGGCGGGTTCAAATCCAGCCCAGGCCCGCCAAACAACAATGACGGCTGCAACCAGAAAATGGGCGGGCGTTGTGGCAGGCGCCTGTAGTCCCAGCTACTTGGGAGGCGGAGGCAGGAGACTTGCTTGAGCCCAGGAATTGGGAGTTGCTGTGAGCTGTGATGCCACAGCACTCTATCCAGGGCGACAGCTTGAGGCTCTGTCTCAAAAAAAAAAAAAAAAAGAAAATAATTAAAGCAATTAGCTGGGCACAGGGGCACATATCTATAGTCCTGGCTACTTGGGAGGCTGAGATAGGAGAATTGCTAGAAGCCAAGAATTCAAGACTCACTTGGGTTATATGAGACCCTGTCTTTAAAAAAAAAAAACAATTAAGCAATTAACTATCAGATAATTAAGCTGAAAAAATGTGTGCTTTCACTTTCTGAACGGTGAGATTGATGTTTTTGGTATATTGTTGGTAGTATGGAAAACTACATGGAGGTGTGAATTTTTGAAAATTTTAACATTATTTTCTTCATATTGACTTGTTTTTTGAGTATGTTTTGGCTAAATTGACAGGTGAAAATTGGGATACCCATTCTTGATGTTGGGAAGTTGGCATTGTTCAGGACTTCTCTTTCTTCTCATTGCTTTCCATTTCCATCTAACTATCTAGTTGACATCTCTAGGCTCTGTTTATGGAACTTGAAGTAAATCAGTGTTTGCCTTCAAATATTTTTCAATATTCTATACCTCCCCAACTTCCTTATCTCCTTCATTTTCCCTATTTCAGTGTTGTTTATTCTGTGCTCAGGATTACATTGTCTGCTATATCTTCCATCAAACTCTTGGAAACAATGTCAGTTTGGAAACTCATCTACCGTTTTGCTTCCTATTTGAGATGTACTGACCTCTCTTCTGAAGGGAAACCAGCAACCTGGGGTAAGACAGTCTGAGAAGACGGCTATTAGCCCAAGGAAGCTATGGGATCAGATGTGTACCTTTTACGTTTTTTTTTTTTTTTTTTTTTTTGAGACAGAGCCTCAAGCTGTCACCCTGGAGAGAGTGCTGTGGCATCACAGCTCACAGCAACCTCCAATTCCTGGGCTCAAGCGAGTCTCTTGCCTCTGCCTCCCAAGTAGCTGGGACTACAGG
>CAUYRH010019998.1:0-31598 GCA_963574655.1 Perodicticus potto | reverse complement strand
AGTCTCTTGCCTCTGCCTCCCAAGTAGCTGGGACTACAGGCGCCCGCCACAACGCCCGGCCATTTTTTGGTTGCAGCCGTCATTGTTGTTTGGCGGGCCCAGGCTGGATTCGAACCCGCCAGCTCAGGTGTACGTGGCTGGTGCCTTAGCCCATTGACACACAGGTGCCGAGCCGAACACATGTAGGTTTTAGTTTTTGATTTTTTTCTTGGGTTATATCCTTTAAAGGTGATTTCAAACAAGCTGTGAGGGACTTATGACAATTTTTCCCTTCCCATGCTATAGTACTCTTTCCTATAAAAGTCTTATTAACCATGTGCTTATCTTTAGGGGCCTCTAGATCTGTATCTGTACATTTCTGACATGTCTGAGAGATGTGTTTCAAAAATTCAGAGGGATCTCTATTAGCTTTTTGTTATAATTCTTGGACCTTAAACTCTTTTGTCTAGCCACACCCCTCTGGAGGCCTGTCAGAATATACTATCAGTAATGATGATTCTCACACCATCTGTGTCTGTATTGGGATCTTGATTTGTCTAAATCCAATAATATCCTGTTGGCTGTCCTTGTGTATTTAAGCCCCGTATCTGATATTGTCATGATGGAAATTATCCTGCCCTGGCTGTGGGTGCCCTCTGGCCAGATTGAGTTTTCTGTTGGATGTTAGAAGGAGACACCATTTCCACTCCTGGGTCATAACCTAGTGGTGTGGGACTGAAGCGTCAGGACTGAAGAACCTGTCCCAGTTGTGTCTTCTTTAATCTCCCTCATGGTGCCGAGATGGCGGCAGCAGCAGCAATGGCAGTTGTCCTGGACCTGGCTCTGCATGGGGCTGCTTCCTGGGCCAGCTGTGGGCCCCTGACAGGGATACAGGGAAGCTGTTCCGTTAGTGTGAGCTATGACCACTGCACTGGGAGCCCCAGCAGTGTGAGCTCCAGCACAGCTGGGCCTGCAGCACCTTCCGTATTGGGTGGGGAGCTGACAGTGGGAGAGCAGGTGTATGAGCTCCAACCTGGTTAATCGCTTCCCAGTTTTATTACATGGCCTTTTGGCCTCTTTATTATGTAATCACATAGAAGATTGTACATATGGGATCTCATCCCATTTACCCGACCATTGACAAAATAATTCCAGTTGTAAGATAGTATAATAATTCTAAGGTTTTATTCAATGGCCACTTCTCTTTACACTCCAGCATGTACACTGGATTATAATAACATCATTCTCTTTTAGACATAGACTTATAAGTTGGCCATTCAGTCAAGATTTTACCCAAGAGGCTCTCAGAGGAAATAGAAATGGAACCTTCCATATTGAAACAAAAACTCACAAATAATGAATACAACATGTCAAGTAGACATACAGGGAATTCCCAATGCACATCATCTTAATGCCTTACCAAACAAGTAGAAACCACACAGATGAGAACCAAATTTTCAAATGAGAACTAACATTCAGTCTAAATGGGAATGAATTCCCCAGGTTCCCTGTTCTGCTCAACCATGACTTCCGTCCCCAAATGGTGTCTACAAACAAATGTTCTGCCACAGGGCTCGAAGGCTTAAAAACCTTCCCCACATGGATGGAATCAAGGGTCTTGGTGTACACACTGGGGAACTTACCAAAATGGCCAAGGTGTTGAAACACTTCTCAAATCTGTTTTCTTTTTCTCAACAAGGTTTAGGTTGTGTGGAGTTGCCTCTAATTTGGGGAGGGGGTGAGGGGAGTTCCTTGGAGCTAAACAGGCTCTGGAAGCTGCTGGGAGACATTCTCTCATTCTCTCATCCCAAAAAGACATGGTTCCCATGTCAAGACCCACTGCTTGACCTCCACCTCTTCCAGCTATAGCAATAGTTGAAGGTGCAGTTCCACCAGGGCAATATCGGGCCCACCCAAAGATGCCAAATTCTGTTATTGAAACTTCAGTACTTGTCCTTCAGCTGAATGAGGAATGAGGGCAAGTGGTTTGAGGAGGAGGAAAAAGAAGTTTATTAATTTTCTAGCAAATGAAGATGATGATAGATTCTGGTCTTAAAGAACTATTGTTCTCCCTTTAAGCAGAAATATAGAGATTTTAAAAGGAGTTTTCATCTTTGGGCTATTGCTGTTTAACTATAGCACCTCTGGTAAAGATAATCTTGTGACCTCTGCCCAGACAATTCCCTTGAGGTAGAAAAAAAAAATAAGGAACACTTTTCTGCCCCCTGATTACTGTCCTTGAGCAGAAATGCAGATTTTAATTCCCAAAAAGGGTGAAGGGATTTTTAAAGAGACAACTCATAAAGCATTTTTACTCTTTTTCAGGCCTTTCTCTCAATTATAGAGGGGGTGGGATGCCAGGGGAGGGCCATCCAACCACCTTAGTGTCAGTGAGGCTGTTCCATCAAACAGATTGGATAGATATTCCTGTAATTTTTAGCACAGCACCCTACTTGGGGTATCCATCTGACTGTCTAGTTGGCTGCCATGCTCTTACTGGACTGCTGTCTTAAGGTCTTTCTTATATTAGGATATGATTCACTGACCTGCAGAGTGGACACAGTGTAGTGGGGAAGGCTGCTCACTTAGCTCTCATAATTCATCTAGAACATGTCTCAGTCCTAGGACATGCATTTGTTTTAATAATTGTGTTAGTTTTCAATGGCTATGTAACAAATTACCACAAACATAGTGGCTCAAAACAATATAAATCTATTATCTTATAGTTCCGGAGGTCAGAAGTCCAAAATGGATCTCACTGGGCTAAAATCCATGTATTGGCAGGGCTGTGTCCTTTCTGAAGACTCTATGGCAGGTGTCCTCAAACTTTTTAAACAGGGGGCCAATTCACTGTTCCTCAGACCGTTGGAGGACTGGACTATAGTTTTTTAAAAAAAACTATGAACAAATTCCTATGCACACTGCACATATCTTATTTTGAAGTAAAAAAACAAATTGGGAACAAATACAATTCACACCAACGCATGTGGCCCCTGGGCCGTAGTTTGAGAACCCCTGCTCTATGGGAATCCATTTTCTTACCTTTTGCAGCTCCCAGAGGCCACCATCTTCCCTGGCTCTCTGCCCCTCCCTTTTCAAGGCCAGCCATGGCTATTCAGGCCTTCCTCACATCACATCATTCTGACACTCTCCTGCTTCCCTCTTGCTCATTTAAGGACCCTTGTGATTGCATTGGGCCCACCTGGATGATCCAGGAACCTCTCCTTATTTAAAGACAGCTGATGAGCAACCTTAAATCTATCTGCAAACTGAATTTCCTTTGGCATGTAACCTAACATATTCACAGGTTCTAGGAATTAGGATGTAGACATCTTCGTGGGCTCATTATTCTGCTGCTATAATAATAAAACCCCACCATTCTCAAAGCCCTTTTCAAGATCTTTAAGGAGCTCAGGAAATTTTACCCCAAAATATGACTCCTTGGTATAGAGAGGATTTTGAATTACAAGCCCTTCAAGATCAAAAAGCCTTGGAAGAGGCTTTCTCTCTAGCTGCATAAACCTATCAAAAGAACAATTGACTTCCTTCCTCTTTCTGTTATCTCAATATGTTGCAGGAAAAAAGATCAAGAATGCAATCAGACCTAGCCCAAACCATTATTTTATTTTATTTATTTTTGAGACAGAGTCTCGCTATGTTGTCCTCAGTAGAGTGCTGTGGTGTCACAGCTCACAGCAATTCTCTTGCCTCAGCCTCCCAAATAGCTGGGACTACAGGCGCCCACCACAATGCCTGGCTATTTTTTGTCCCAGTTGTTTAGCTAGCCCAGGCCGGGTCTGAACCCGCCACCCTCAGTATATGTGGCTTGCACCTTAACCACTGTGCTACGGGTACCGAGCCCCAAACCATTTTAAATATAAGACGTGCCTCTCAGGTTAATTTAATTTGCAAAAGAATCATTCATAAGTAAATCTGTTTCCTTCATCCACTCATCCTCTCTAGTAACCACTTATTGCCCCTAAACAAAATTACTTATACATCTGGATTGCATTGTGATATTAAGTAATCACTCTGTGATTCTCTGGTAAATTAAAATAAAATCTTAAGGTTCCCTTTACCAGCTAACTGACTGGATCCGCTCTTGGCCAAGGGGATCCCCTCAAACTGAGTTGCTAAGCCATGAAAAAAGGAGGTCAGACATGCCTTATCATGTCCTCCTGCCTTCTTAGAGATGTCCTTGGTGACTCATTAACAGACCTAGGGCTATGCAAGACATACCTGGAGGTCCTTAATACACACAATAAATAAGCACTTAAGTCTGGGCATATGTCCTGTAGTTTGTCTCTGATTAATAGACCCTTACCTTTTTAGTTTGTTTGTTTTTTGGGTTTTTTGAGACAGAGTCTCACTTGTTTGTTTTTTGGGTTTTTTGAGACAGAGTCTCACTATGTCATCCTCGGTAGAGTGCTATGTCATCACAGCTCACAGCAACCTCAAACACTTGAGCTTAAGCGGTTCTCTTGCCTCAGCCTTCCAAGTAACTGGGACTACAGGTGCCCACCACAATGACCAGCTATTTTTTGTTGCAGTTGTCATTGTTGTTTAGCTGGCCCCCGGCCGAGCCCACCAGGCTCGGTGTATGTGGCTGGCACTGTAACCACTGTTACGGGCACCAAACCGATAGACCCTTAACATAACTCAGCTTTCCTTTTCATTGACTCCTGGTCTATTAGATAGAGCCTAACTCTTTCAGCCAGTTGTCAGCTAAAGAATCTTTAAACCCACCTATAACCTGTAAACACCACTGCTTCGAGGTGTCTACCTTTTCAGGCCAAACTAATGTATGCCTTCCACATGTGGATTTATGACTTTATCTGTCTCGCTGAAATGTATAAAACCAAACTGTAGCCCTACCACCTTGAGTTCACTTGCTCCAGGCTTCTTGGGTGTGGCTCCAGGCAATGATTCTCAAATTTGGCTCAGAATAAACCTCTTTAAATTATTTTACAGAGGACTTCTTTTCCATTGACATTCCCCATAGGCATGGTAAATAATTCTTTCTCTTATTAATCTGCCTTAATTGTGAGTGGTCTTTCAGTGAATTTTGGGGGGAAAGGGCAAGTTTCCCTCACTCTTATTATCTCATTTGACAACAAAAATGCCTGTGTGATTGATGAAGGAGTGGGGTTATCTCCTTTAATGGATAAGGAAGCTAAGGTAAGAGTTAAAAAAACAAAAACAAAACTTGCTCAGGTCCCACCTGAGTTTACTTTTAAATAGAGGGTGGAACATGGTTAAGATATAGGTTATGGTGTTCAGTTTATTTCAAGGCTATAGCTCTAGATGGCAATGCATATTAAACAGGAGAGCTGTTGGGAAAACATGGCCTTGTACACCCAGCTATCAGACCTGCATTCAGATTTTGTGCTCATACAAACTTGATCTGGCCATGTCGTTTCCTCTTCTCAAGTCTCCATTCCCTGGTTTTTGCCTCTCTAAGTGGCTTTGAAAGGGACAATATGATAGTTTTAACACAGATTGCTACTGTAGAAAAGTAGGGCCCACATGCATAGCTATTTGTATTTATTAAAATGAATGCCATAAAAAGATGCTGAAAAGAGAAAAAAAAACCATGGCCCTGATACTGACCTTGTTGAATTTCCCTTGAGGAATAGACTATTTGTAAGCATATGGATAAACTTTTTTAAAAATAAAAAAATGAGTTTTGAGGAAAAAATTAGAAAATCTGTGATATTTAGGACAATCCTAAAAGCAGATGGTAAGAAGGAATTCTGACTGCCATTTGTGAATGCCATTCAAATACATAGGACCCAACTATGTGGCTCTCCCAACAAGCTCAATTCCCTCTTCAGCTTGAGGGAATTAGAAAGCTTGGGAACTGGGTCCTTAATCTAGGGAAATCAAGGAAGAAGGAAACAAAATCTCCAACCCACTAAGAGGCTGAATTTAAAAGGTTTTAATTGAACTCTTGCTTACTAGCACTCCCTCTGTTTCATTCTACTTGGTTTTTACTAATGTTTTTTCCTTTTCTCTCCCTCCCTTCTTCCCTCCTTCTCTCCCTTCTTCCTTTCTTTCCTTTCTCCCTCCCTTCCTTCCTTCCTTTCTTTCAGATGAGGTCTTGCTCTTGCTCAGGCTGGTCTTGAACTACTGAACTCAGGGATCCACCTTCCTTGACCTCCCAGATTGCTAGTATTACAGGCATGAGTCCCTACACTCCACTCTAGCCATTTTTTCATTTCTTTCGTTTTTTTTTTTTTTTTTTTTTTTTTGAGACAGGGTCTTTCTCTGTTGCCCAGGCTGGGAGTGCAGTGGCTTGATCACAGCTGACTGCAACCTCAGACTCCTGGGATCAAGCAATCCTCCTGCTTCAGCCTCTCAAGTAGCTAGGGCTACAGGCATGTGCCACTGGGCCCAGTTAATTGAAAAAAAACTTTATAGAGATAAGGTCTTGCTATTGCCCAGGCTGGTCTCAATCTCCTAGCCTCAGGCTATCCTCCCACCACGACTTCACAAAGTAGTAGGATTACAGGCAAGAGCTGTAGCACCCTGCCTTGTTTTACTCTATTCTTTTTGTGGAGTGAAATTAAAGACTTCTCCAACCTTAGTATTATACAACTTCTCAGCTTAGGAGGCCAGATTTTAAAATAAAGAAACATACATACACAAACACATACAGACTGGAATATCCTATTAGGGTATTTGATTCTCTTTTAATGAGTAATTCAGGGACTTAGATTTTTAAGCCAGGAATTAAACTTGAAAACAATGATCCCTTCCACAGACACCTTTGCCAGGTGACTCAGGTTGGCAGAACACATCACACAGGACATATAACCCCAGGGCTTGAAAATGGTAAATGTATCCTGAAGTGGTTTAGCATCTCAGAAAGTAGTTATGATAAGACACTCCTAGGGCACGGTTTTCCAAACATAGTGGTGACTTTGATTCTTCATCTTTTATCTCCAAAGCATCACTGTCTCAAATAGTTAAAATGATAAGGAAAGGAATGTTTTCACTGGAGAGTCCCAACACTGTTTCCAGCATATTTTCCATTTGCCTGACTTTGCTCTTGGCCCCAAACAGAGTAGAAGGTGGAGTTTTCTCTACTGAAATCATAAAAATCTCTTTACTGGAATGTGTGCATCCAGATCTGCTCTTGATATTGCTCCTGTTATTAACTGCAGCTGGGTTTGCTGTTGAGCAAATTGTTTTTATCTTTGGTGAGGATCACACATTGACTCATGGTTGCCTGTACCCTGCAATTGGAATGGGCATTTTAGTGAGGGGTTTTATTTTATTCTTGTATTTTTGGTGGGTTTTTTTTTTTTTTCACTCCCCAATCCACATGCTGATTTTGGTTTGTTTGCAAAAGGAAGAAATATTTGGCTCATTTCATTTCATGTTGTAAAGGCAGGAGATTACTGGGGGCTTAGGAGCTGTTTTTATAACCTAGGACACTGTTTTTATAACTTAGTAAACTGGAGTTTTCAAAGGAAATTTGGCAAGTTTTAAGTGTTACTAAAATTTTGTGGGATAAGGAGCCACATAAGAACACCCCAAGTGGACTCGTACCTCCCCCTTTATTAAAAAGTAAAGATCAGGGGCAGTGCCTGTGGCTCAAGGAGTAGGGTGACAGCCCCATGTACCGGAGGTGGTGGGTTCAAACCCGGCCCCAGCCAAAAAAAAAAAAAAAAAGTAAAGATCAAAAAATCAAATCAAAACAAAAAAGATGTTATTAGATAAGCCTGTACATTTGAGTTTCAAGAAGTCTAGAATCAGTGAGTTCTTTATTGTTTCTATAGGCCCAAAGATTGATTTCAGAAAATAAAAGCTTGATACTTTTTAAAAACCTTATTATAAATGCTGAGGTATAAAATGCAGAGAAAGACCTGGCAACTTCTCATATATTAATAATTACAGTTTAGAAATACTTTGAGCTAGAATCATGGGGCTGTAAAAGATTCAGCAAGTTATGAGATTGCAGCAACCAGTTTTCTTATTTTTTAATGTTAATAACCAGGATTTTGATAGAGAAACAGGAAAGTATGTGGGCACCTTAACTGGCACAGAACCAGCAGTGGTTCACGTTGTGTCCCTTAGAATCCTTCTCCGATCACCCCATGTGGCTGATCATTTTTCTCCTTTGTCTCTTCTGTACGAGTGTTCAGTTTGTACCTCATTGTTTGCATTTGTAGAAATTTTGCTTTATAAAAACTAGCTTTCAGTTTTATTCCAAGGGAGAAGGGAGAAAAAAAAAGATGTGCAAGCTGCTTTAGAGCCGAGCTGCTTCCTGGCTCCAGCTATGGGCTCCTGCTCTGGACCCCTTCACTATTTGAAAAGGGACAGAACCTGGTCCTCCAGGGCCCATTGTTTCCTCCATGAAGCACCCCTTTAATATTTCTCTCCTATACCCCAAATTTTGAACAGTACTACTAGACTATAAATCTCTTGAGTGGAGGATCAGTATCTTACTCATCGTAGAATCTCCTGTGCCTGCCGAGCAATAGGACCTCATTTAACTTGTAGAACTGAAGTGTGCGGGAAAGATGTACCTCAATTTGAATCCTACTTCTGCCAATTACCAGCTATAACTTATCAGACTTCTCTGACACTCAGTGTTTCTTATTTTGAAAATGGGAAATGGTATTATAATTTTAATAAAATTATTATAATACCTTTGCAGAGTAAATAAGACCGCACAGGCTTGGCACCTGTAGCACAGTGGTTACGGCATCGATCATATACACTGAGGCTGGCGGGTTCAAACCCAGCCTGGGCCAGTTAAACAACAATGGCAACTGCAATAAAAAAATAGCCAGGTGTTGTGTCAGGCACCTGTAGTCCCAGCTACTTTGGAGGCTGAAGCAAGAGAATTGCTTCAGCCCAAGAGTTTGAGGTTGCTGTGAGCTGTGATGCCAGGGCACTCTACCAAGGGCAGCATAGTAAGATTCTGTCTCAAAAAAAAAAAAAAAAAAAAAAAAAGAAGATGGCACATGAAGCTACTTAGCATTTCACACAGACCTCCTTCAGCAAATGGCAATCTTTTTTCCTTTTTTTTTTTGACAGCCTCAAGCCTTTGCCCTGGGGAGAGTGCTGTGGCATCACAGCTCACAGCAACTTCCAACTCCTGGGCTTAAGCGATTCTCTTGCCTCAGCCTCCCAAATAGCTGGGACTACAGGTGCCTGCTACAGTGCCCAGCTATCTTTTGGTTGTAGTTGTCATTGTTGTTTGGCAGGCCCAGGCTGGATTCGAACCCGCCAGCTCTGGTGTATGTGGCTGGCGCCTTAGCGACTTGAGCTACAGGCACTGAGTCTTTTTTCCTTTTTTTTATCGAAATAGTGTCACACTTTGTTGCCTGGGCTTAGGGTAGTGGCATGTGATACAGGTCATAGCTCACTACAACCTCAAACTTCTGGGCTCAAGTGATCCTCCTATCTCAGCCTCCCAAGCAGTTGGGACTACAGGTTCCTGCCACCATGCTAGGCTAATTTTTCTATTTTTAGTAGAGATGGGGTCTCGCTCTTGCACAGGCTGATCTCAAACCGAGTGATAATCCAGCCTCAGCTTCCCAAAGTGCTAGGATTACAGGTGTGAGCCACTATGCCTGGCCAAGCAATCCTTTTAGGAAGTTTACTAAAGAGTTTTCCTATTTAAAAAAATTAATCAAATACACATCTCTTTAACTGCAGTCAATTTTGATCAACATCAAATGACTGAGGACAAACTCTGAGTTAGTATAATTCCAACAAAAGCAAAGCCCCCAGAATTGTCAGTTTGTTCACTTAGCCTTTCCATAGGTAAACATGTCATTAGATTTTCTTTTAAACAATGACATTAGCTTGTGGATTTTTTTTTTTTTTAATACTTTCCTTGACACTTAGAAGCCTGGGGGTCTAAAGCTGAGGAATAGTGTTGATGTCCCTACTTTGGCATCTGCATTGGACAGGTCTAAATCAACCTAAATTTTAATACCTTTGGAGCATGTGTATGGAGAGAGAGCACAATAGAAAGCCTGGTCTTCAGAGCCACACAGGGTTAGTTTTAAATCCTGTCTTCTATTTACTTGCTGGCAGACCCTGAGAAAGATCCTTAACCTCTTCTGAGTCCGAGTATTTGCTTCTCTAAAGTCAGAATAATACTTGCATTACAGAGTGGTCATGAGAATTGGATGAAATATTGATAAAGCCCCAGCACAACATCTGGCACATAACGGGTGTTCAGTTAAATGGTGGTTGGGAGTCCAGCCAAATTTGAAAGTTTACCTCAGTATAAGAGTGATTATTGGTTTTAAAATTAGGATTCTTTTTCATGCCACAAAGATTCAGTATGAGTAAATGTGGCATTGTTCTATTGTTGTTTTTTTTTTTTCTCTGAGATAGTCTCACTATGTTGCCCTCAGTAGAGTGCTATGGCATCACAGCTCACAGCAACCTCAAACTCCTGGGCTCACGTGATTCTCTTGCCTCAGCCTCCCAAGTAGCTGGGACTAGAGGTGCGTGCCACAACACCCACCTATTTTTTGTTGCAGTTGTCATCGTTTAGCTGGCCCAGGCCAGGTTTGAACCCATCAGTCTTGGTGTATATGGCTGGCATTGTAACCACTATGCTATAGAGCACTGAAGCACTGAGCTGGCATTGTTCTATTGTATTCTATGTTTTTGTTTTTTTTTTTTTTTGAGATGGAGTATCACTTTGTTGCCTTAGGTAGAGTTCTGTGGAGTGATAGCTCACAGCAACCTCAAACTCTTGGGCTCAAGTAATCCTCTTGCCTCAGCCTCTTAATAGCTGGGACTATAGGTGCCCACCATGACACCTGGCTATTTCTAGAGACAACGTCTTGCTCTTGCTCAGGCTGGTCTTGAACTCCTGAGCTCAAGCAATATATCTGCCTTGGCCTCCCAGAGTGCTAGGATTATAAGCATGTCCAGTCTGCAGTTCTATTTTGTAGGGAGTTTATCTACTAAAGAAACTCTTATCTATTAAGAACAGGCGGCAGGAGCTCTGAGTCCTAGCAGCTTGCTTATTCCTTTATTTGTGCAGTCAACGCTATTAAGGGCCTTCAATGTCAACACTGAATACATAAGCACTGTCTTACACACTGGAGATGTTGTGACTAAGACCCGGCCCCTGGCTACCAGGCATTGAGTGCCTATGTGAGAGGCAGATATTCAAACTTAATGTGTTCTTCATGAAGACTTCTGTCCCACCTTATTAGCTGATTACCATTCATGGTTTAGAAGGTTCCTGGTTCATTCCTTCTGCCACTCTCTTGACAGCACCCCAAAATCTCACTACTGTTGTTCTTCCACTGCATTTGCCCCATATATTCCCAACTTTGGATGAATTTAACCATCTGTCTTCTGTCAGATAGCTGTAGAAAATGACCAAATTGTGTGGGCTAGAATAGCTGCACACATCCATGGTCTCCACTCTTAGTGGTCTCAATACCACATAATAATTCTTTGCCTAGCATTGATCACTCCTTCCACCATTCCTCATATCCCATGATCTGGCCTTGCTTTCCTCTTCAGCCACGTCATTTTCACTCTTCCTCTGAACTTGCCATTGGGCATGACACACTCTACTTGGGATTCCCTACATGCTCCATGAAATGTCTTTGCCAATGGCATCTCTCCAGTCCTGATCAGTGTGGATTCAAGTAGTCACTTCCTTAGAAGGTACATCACGAGAGTGGAGATGAGTGCTTCAAGTTATATCAAGATGGCAGGAACATCCATTTCTTTGGTCCTGTTATTTCAAGCAACTTTAATGATTATTTGGTTTTTAAATAGAATTCCTACTAGAAGAAAATGTATTGGAAGTTTTATTTTGCATTACTGTACATAGTCTTTTCTGAATTTGGTCACTGTGGTTATTCCTTTTGAGTCTGTTTAGTTATGCTACACTAACAAAACTGAGTTTCTAGACAGAAAAGCAAGAACCAAACTGTGTTAATCTCATGTAGACAATATCAAAGTAATTAGCCAGCCTCCTGAGACAATATATCTAACTCTCCTCCCTACATCAACAAAGATTTCTTTCTTTCTTTCTTTTTTTTTTTTGAGACAGAGTCTCACTATGCTGTCCTCAGTAGAATGTCATGGCATCATAGTTCCCAGCAACCTCAAACTATTGGACTCAAGTGATTCTGTTGCCTCAGCCTCCCAAGTAGCTGGGACGACAGGTGCCTGTCACAATTCCCAGCTATTTTTAGTGACGGGGGTCTAACTCTGCCTCAGGCTGATCTCGAACCTGTGAGTTCAGGCAGTCCACCTGCTTCAGTCTCCGAGTGCTAGGATTACAGGTGTGAGCCACCACGCCAGGCCAACAAGGATTTCTAAAGACTTTTACAACTCCAAGATCATTACTCTGAAGAGAAAAGGGGCAAAAACTTGGATATGACTTATTCTAAATAAAAATGTCCTTATGGGAGACATACTAGCGTGCTAAAAATATCCTTGTACTACTATACAATTTCTTTTAAAGCTTTGGTTTCAGAGCAACCTCTGTGGTTATAACTTGATCTCCCAAATGGACCTAGCACCTTCAGAGGAGCAAGGCTGATGCCTGGGCTCACTGCCTAGGAACCAGACATAGCTGCCATCATATGTTATGAGTACGTCTCTTACCAGTTTAGATGGAGAAAATCTAACTCCTGAGAGGCAAGTTTCTAGGCCCATAAAACAACAAAGTGAGTTAAAAGACTTAGAAAGAATTAAACTGCCTAGGAACTTCAGAATATAAAATTATAATAAGAATATTTACTATTTATAAATCTTTTTTTTTTTTTTTTTTTTGCAGAGACAGAGTCTCACTTTACTGCTCTTGGTAGAGTGCCATGGTATCACACAGCAACCTCCAACTCCTGGGCTTAGGCAATTCTCTTGCCTCAGTCTCCCAAAGCTGGGACTACAGGCGCCCACCACAACGCCCAACTATTTTTTGGTTGCAGTTTGGCTGGGGCCGGGTTTGAACCCACCACCCTCAGCATATGTGGCCGGTGCCCTACTCACTGAGCCACAGGCGCCGCCCAACCATTTAGGAATCTTTTGTATGCCATGATAACTTCATTTAATTCTTATGAAGCCTTATTAGCACCCATTCTAAAGATGAGTAAATTAAGGATCAGGCAAATTAAATGACTTGACCAAGCCGATAGATAGAGCAAGGATTTGAACATACATCTACCTGCCTCCAAAAGGCATGCTTTAACCACTATAGTACACTAACTCCCCTTAAATAAGTCCATTCATTCATTTATTCACCAAATATTTATTGACCAGTTATTGTATGTTAAACATTAGAAATATAAGGATAGATAAGCCACTTGCCATTTAAGACCTTAAAATTAAGGAGCAGGAGTCTAATACATGTATAAACATACAGTTGTCTCTCCACATCCATGGGGGATTTATTTCAGGACCTCCCTACCACACCAAAGTCCTTAGATGCTCAAGTCCCTTATATAAAATGGTGTATTTGGCTGGGTGTGGTGGCTCACACCTATAATCCTAGCACTTTGGAAGGCTGAGGTAGGAATATCACTTGAGGTCAGGAGTTTGAGATCAGCCTGAGCAAGAGCCAGACCCTGTCTCTACTAAAAAATAGAAAAACTACCCAGAAATTGTGATGAGTGCCTATAGTCCCAATTCCTTGGGAGGCTGAGACAAGAGGATTGCTTGAACCCAAGAGTTTGAGGTTGCTGTGAACTGTAATATCATAGTACTCTACCCACAGTGACAGAGTGAGACTGTATCTCAAAATAAAAATAAATGAATAAATAAATAAATTAAATGGTGTATTTGCATGTAACCTATACATATCTTCCCAGTTTAAATCATCTTTAGATTACCTACAATATCCAATACAATGATATGTAAATAGTTGTTACACTGTACTTCTATTAGCATTGTTTTTATTGTTGCATTGTTATTTTTTCCCAAATATAGCATTTTATTTATTTTTTTTTTTTAGAGATAGAGTCTCATTTTGTCACCCTCAGTAGAGTGCTGTGACATCACAGCTCACAGCAACCTCCAGCTCTTGGGCTTAGGTGATTCTCTTGCCTCAGCCTCCTGAGTAGCTGGGACTACAGGTGCCTGCCACAATGCCTGGCTATTTTTTGTTGCAGTTTGGCCAGGGCAGGGTTCGAATCCGCCACCCTTGGTATATGGGGCTGGCGCTCTACCCACTGAGCCACAGGTGCCGCCCTAAATATAATATTTTCAATCTGCAGTTAAGTGAATCTGTAGCTACAGGGGCCAGTTGTATATATAATAGATTGTTTTAGATGTTGCTATGGTTTGATGCTCCCCCCAAATTTCGTGTTTTGGAAACTTAATACCTAAATTCACATGTTGATTGGAAATGGGGGCTTTGGGAGGTAATTAGGATTAGATAAATCAAGGGTGGAGAGACTGGTGGCTTTATAAGAAGAAATTCCCTGTTCAGGAGCAGTGGCTAACGCCTGTAATCCTAGCACTCTGGCATGCAGATGGATTGCCTGAGCTCACAGGTTCAGCCTGAGCCAGATTGAGACCTAATCTCTAAAAATGACCGGGCATTGTGGTGGATGCCTGTAGTCCCAACTACTCAGGAGGATGAGGTAAGAGAATCGCTTGAGCCCAAGAGTTTGAGGTTTTTGTGAACTATGACACTAGGGCACGCTACTGAGGGTGACAAAGTGAGACTCTGCCTCAAAAAAACAAACAAACAAAAAAAAAATAGACCCATGCTGGCATACATGCTCTAGCCCTCTTGCCATGTGATGCCTTGTACCGTGTTGTGAGGCAGTATGAAGGCTCTCTTCAAATGCTTTTGCCACACCTTTGGACTTCTCAGCCTCTATAACTATGAGTCAAATAAACGTCATTTTTTTAAATAAATTACCCAGTCACAGGCATTCTGTTATAGCAATAGAAAATGGACTAAGAGAGACAGAATAATAAAATGTTTTATTTTATAAAGAGGGATACAAAGAGTATCCTTCTTTACCTAGAAGTAGGGGACAGTGAGGTTTCCATAGAGGATATGATAATTGAATCAGGCATTAAAAAATAAGTAACATTTTACCACATGGATAAGATTACTTTAGGTGGAGAAAACAGTATGGAGGGGGGAAAAAATCTATAGGCAGAACCCAGAAAGGTTCACTGGAAGAACTGCAGATATAATATTTGAGGGACGGGAGATAGCAAGACAAGGCCAGGTAGGTAGAAAGAGAGGGCTTATGTCAAATGCTCAGGAGTTTGGGTGGTATCCTCCAGAGAATGAGAGCGTTGGACAAATTTTAAGGAGGGTAGTACCATGATTAGATTTGCTTTTAGAGTTCTTCATACACGTAATTGTAGGGATGGTACTATAAAGTTGTGGAGACATTTATTCCTACAACATGTAAGAATGCTACCTTCCATGATCTGGTCATTATACTTCTAGTAATAAAAGCTTGTCATGTCCTAAGACTACCCAGATGTTTTTTCTTGAAAAATAGCACAAAATTCTGTGAACCGAGTTTTTGAAAAGTACATGTTGGAGGAGGAAGTGTGTATGTGCCAGGTCATGTGTCAATGTGTGTATGAATGTATATAAAATATGTATTTGGGTGTAGCTAGCATTTCAGCCTGTTAGGAGATTCTTCTGAAATGTGATTGTATCATCTATTGAATTAGCTCTCCCTCTCAGTTTTCTATCCTTTTCAATTATGGCAATAATGCCTTCTAATTCTGTTTATAAATAGATATACCATTCATTGCCTACAGCATGAAGTTCCAACTCTATCATAATATATTATTTAAAAGACTGGTAACTTCCTGATGCCAGTCTTTTCAGCTTATCTCAACCCCTTCTCTTCTACACACCTTATATTTTAATGACACAAAACTACTTTTCTATTCAGTCCTTATGTTTTCAAATGTCTGTACCTTTGCTCATGTTGTTTCATCTGTTGAAAGACTATGCTGCCCTTGAGACAGAATTCATCACTTACTTCCATCCTTTACATAGCTCTATTACAATATCATCAGAAGATACTGTAGTCACCTTAAATTTGTCTCCTCTGCTAGACCTTGCCTGGAAGGGCAGGGCTCAATGCTATTTATCTTTTCAGTCCTGGAGTGTCAAAGCATTGTGGATGACATATTATTAGAGCTAACTATTAATAAATTAAGTTTGCTTTGCAGAACAGAATCCTAGTATACTAAAAATATAAAGCATACCTTTTTTGCTCTGCTTCGTAAAGTTCTGAACAATCAACATCTAATTCTCCAGCCTTCTTTAGCAAGAGTGTATTGACTATGGGGAACAGTAGTTTTTAAAATAGCACAAAATTTTTACTCCTAATAAGCTTTTAAGAAAGCTATTGAAACAAAATGCTAAACTTCTGTTTTCTTCTGGTCATTTTAGCACTTCTAGGTATTAATGAATTAAGTGTTTATAAAATAATTATTAAATGTGCATATAACTAGAATGTTAAACATTCTTCTCTTTTATTTGAGCAGTGTCTCCAATATGTTTTCAGTTGGAGTATAAATAACTCAAGATCAAGGAAGTAAAAACCTTTAAAGATGAGTCAATAATGCCACTCTCCTATCAACCAAATATAGTACTACTAGAGTGCTGAAAAATTAAAGATGAGGCCACTCTTGGTTGATTATTGTTTTTAAAGGCATACATTTTTAATGTAGCTGAGTGCTAAACTCTTAGGTCTATGGGACAATGGAGGACAAATAGCTAAAATATAAACATTTTGATTGTGTACTTTACTACAAAAGTTAAAAAGCCCTTTTCAGACAAGGATGTTCAGCTGTGGAAAATGTTTAGCTGAAGCATGTTGATAAGAAAAATTTCCAAATGTCTTTGGTTTTTCATAAAATACAGAGGGTGCTAAAAAATATATACACATTTTAAGAAAGGAAAAAACTGTGTTAAATTTGTAATACTCAAGTCCTGTTTTATTTCTGTAATTACAAGAGGTGCTTAAACGTGACCTGTATTCATCTTTTATTATAGGTATAAGTTATTACAATTTTCATACAGTTTTTTTCCTTTCTTAAAACGTGTATACACTTTTTAGCACCCTCTGTCTATTTTCAATGCTGTCCTATGGTTTGTATCTTGTTTTCAGGAGTTCTAGCCTTTTCTGACTTTGGTTAAGATGATTGCACACCAACACTAGCCTTTTCAGCAAGATGTAAATCTGTCTAAGCACCAGAATAAACTTAAAATTGTTGTTAAGCTTGTTTATAAACACATTTTTCTTTAAGGCCTGTATGTTTTTAAATGCTTAAATGCTGGGGGGCAGGTGCGATTTTTAGAATAATTTTTACAATGGCCTAGTAACTATTTGCTTTTTTTAAAAAAAAAATTGACTTAAAACACCCATATTGTCTCTTAAAAATAAAGATATATACTCATAAGAAATTAGTGTTAATTGCACTTATAAAATACAACATTTTAAGTCTTCTAATAAACCTTTTCTATGCTAATAAATTTTACATGCTAATAAATTTATAGGGTAAACTGTTCTGTTTGCCCATTGTTTTCTGCCTCTATGCCTATTTTGCTATGCAAAAGCTTTATGTCGATTTACTTTTTGAGCCGTTTAAGACCAAACCAAAGTATTTCTTCAGCACATTTTAAACAATCCCTTAAAGACCTCTTTTTCTTGGCTATGTTTCCAATCTTGGCTTATCACTATAATATTTCATGCTCCATGCTTCTGAAAAAATTCAATATTCAAGAACAAAGTAATCCAGAGCTTTACTTCATTTCAGTCTTTTTATGTCCTAGGGCTGTCCCAACTCAATGACCCAGTTTTTATTGTGTCTCATCTCACTGTTACTGACTGACACCAGCTTGCCTAATCCTTTTCTTATCCCTTATCCATTTTCCCTTAATTCAAAATCTTTTTTTTTTTTTTTTAAATTCTTTGCACTTCTCCTTTCAAAGCTTATAGACTTTTTTCTCTTCCTCAGGAGACTCAGTGTTCCTGTGGTAGCTATGCAGAAATACAAACAGGTAACTGAAGTCCACAAGTCTGTCCTGGTCAACATCTTTGTTGTACTATTTTCAAAATTGTGAGTGGTGAATGGCAGAAAGTAGATAATATATAATTCAGTCCATAAAATCTGGCAATCTGGCTTATTAATTAAAAAGAATCATAAGATATGGAAAAAACTATATGCATGAGATGTTCATTACAATGTTATATAGAAAAGAAAAAGAGGGAAACAATACAAGTATCCAAGGATGGAAGATAAATTATGAGTCACCCACTTAATGAAATAATGCACAATCATTTAAGACTGACAGTTCTGATTATATAACCATAATCAAGGTTACATAATCCTTGACCAAGGATCGTCAAACATGAATAAATACTTTTTAATGTTTTCACAAAAGTAGGGTGCAAAATTTAAGTGCCTATGATCATAACTATGTTTTTAAAAAGCACTTGCAAAGGAAAAACTTCCAAGAAACATGATATTTGGTAATGACGAGTTTTTTGTTTGTTTTTATTGTTGCTGTCAGAGACAGGCTCTTACTCTGTTGCCCAGGTCAGAGGGCAGTGGTGTGATCATAGCTATGTGCAACTCCTGGGCTCAAGAGATCCTTTCACCTCAGCCTACCAAGTAGCTGGGACTATAGTCAACTGCCACCATGCCTGGCTAATTTTTTTTTCTTTTTGGCCCAGGCTGGTCACAAACTCCTGGCCTCAAGTGATCCTCTTACCTCAGCTTCCCAAAGCAGTAGAATTATAGAAATGAGCCACTGCCTTATTTTATGAGCCTTATTTTAAGGTGGTGGAATGATAGATAATGATAGATAATTTTCATTCAAAATCTTCTATTTCTTTTGAGTTTTAAAAAACTATTAATAATTCAAATAAAGAATCATTTACACAGGTTATAGCTAATAAAACTTATAATAGATTATTTCAGATAGAGCTCTATTTAAGTCTAATAATAATCTAATAACTAAGCAGGGAGTAAGAGGGACAGGAGCATATCATTTTGTTTACCATTGTGAGTCATCTCTGAAAGGATGAATTAGAAAAAAACTCCCAACATATATTTAAAAATACAAAATTATTTTTAAAAACTTAAGTTCTCTTCAATTTTATTTTACTGCAGCTGACTTTATTCAGGCCAGTTTGTTCTCTCTTAAGTTACTTCATCACATTCCTACTGGTCTATCTCCAGTTCAACCATTTCAATACATTTTTCTCACTGTCTTCAAAGAGATCTTTCTGAAACCTAAGTCTATGTTACTCTACTACTTAAACTAGTCAGGGATTCAGAATATATTCAAATCTTTAACTTAATCTTCTGGCACCTCCTAAGCTTTTCCACCTTGTTCTGTGCCACTTCTTCTCATGCAGTCTTTCTATCAGCTTTACCAAACTACTTGTAGTACCTGAAACAGTTCTCACAGTCACTATTATTTCTGTCTCTTGATATTGAACTTAATACCCACTCATTCTTCAAATCTCAAGTGTCGCTTTCTTTGGGAAGGCTTTACAGATTCCTCATGTTATTTAGATGTTCTTCCTCTATAATCCTACAGTGCCCTACCACAGGCATTATCACTGATTTGCTTATCTGCCTCTTCTACCAGACAGTGAATTTCTTGTTTGTACAGGCAAGTGGGATTGAGCATTTAACCTGAATACTCACCCCGCCCCCTTGGACAATGTGGAGATGGGGAATGCTGAATGATGCTCATGAAGGGTTAATGTGCTAATACTGGGATACCAAGTGCTAGGAACATTGAGGGGGACATGAGGTGGAAGCCAAGGGCCTGTTTTTTTTTTTTTTCAGGTATTAAGCAAGTAGAAATTTCATTCAGTGCACTTCCCTGATAAAGTCACACTTTTCTACTCTTGTCTTAATATTGTTGTGCAAATGTTTTACTTCCTACTTCATACCCCTCAAAACTGGGGACATGTCTTGTCTATGAGCCCTCTACTACTTCTTACATATATACTAGGTATTAAAACATGTTAAATTAACAAGTTTCAATATTTTAAAAATCATTTTGATTTATAGAAACTCACACCTACCTTGTCTCTGATGAGAAAAGCATCTGGAAGAATAAATATGTATGTAAAGAACAAAATATTTGTGAAGCTCAAAATTAAACTAAAAACCACAGTGTTATAATCGCCTAGAGAGAAGAACATAATAGGAATCAGTGATGGACAAACATATTCAAATAAAATTAAAAGAAAGACTGCCTAGCCCCTCAATGTGCTGACACGTAAATATCTTCTCTACCTCAATTTTCATATACTTACACAGGGAAACTGCTATACTCCCAGTAGAAAATATTGGTTTAGCGTAACACAAAATTCATGGTTTTATGTTTAGATAAAAAACAAATGACTTGGTCATGGCCTCAATTTACTTTATTTTTTCCCATGCTTACTTTATTTACATTTTTACTTTTTTTTTTGAGACAGAGCCTCAAGCTGTCACCCTGGATAGAGTGCAGTGGCATCACAGGTCACAGCAACTTCCAATTCCTGGGCTCAAGTCTATTGCCTCCACTTCCCAAGTAGCTGGGACTACAGGCGCCCGCCACAACGCCCGGCCATTTTTTGGTTGCAGCCGACATTGTTGTTTGGCGGGCCCGGGCTGGATTCGAACCTGCCAGCTCAGGTATATGTGGCTGGCGCCTTAGCCCGTTGAGCCACAGGCGCCAAGCCTTTATCTACATTTTTAGCAATATGTTTATTATAGCAAAATTACCTGAAATTTTTAATAAATCAATTTTTAAGATCTTTAAAAATTTTTATGATTCTAACATTTTAGTTATTACTTTTTTTTTTTTTGAGACAGTGTCTCACTATGTTGCCCTCCGTAGAGTGCCGTGATGTCACAGCTCACAGGAACCTCAAACTCTTGGGCTTAAGTGATTCTCTTGCCTCAGCCTCCCAAGTAGCTGGGACTACAGGCACCCACTACAACGCCTGGCCATTTATTTGTTGTAATTGTCATTGTCGTTTGGCAGGCCTGGGCTCGGTTCCAACTTGCCAGCTCTGGTGTATGTGGTTGGCACTCTAGCCACTGAGCTACAGACTCTCTTAATCCTAAATTAAAGTTTAAATGGAAGAGAGGCTCTACTGTTTAAATCAAAACTCTGGAAACAATCTTGAAATAGAAAAGTCTTTCTCAATCATTCCTTAATTTATCTTTTTTTGTAGATTTAATTTTCTTATAGAATCACCTATCTTTTCCTATCTGGGAAACAAATGCAAACAAATGCAAAGAAAACTATTCAAACAGAATTCTATTTTGAATTTCAAATTATTAGAGTATATCTAGTGACTACTTTGGTATAGGGGAAAGATTAATCAGGCACTGCATGTGGGGAGAAATCTTTGGCTGAACTTTACATATGATAATAAAAAGCAGAAACAATAATAATGTTAGCATAAATTGGTAGTGTATAATCCAAAGCCAGTGGGAACTCAAGACAATTTAAAAAATTCAGCAGCATAAGAATAAGGCAAAACAGGGAGACCCTAAGATGAACATGAATTGCAAAGAAAGAAAATCAGAAAGAATAATTTTTAATGTAGCTACAATAGTCCCTCAGTAAAATATATTCCTTATAAAGATGTATTTCCCTACAGAAAAGAAAAGAAAACCTGTAATAAAAATATTATATCCCTTAAGACAATCCAATAATCACTTTAAGATAATGTTCACTCAAGCAACTTTGTTCTTATTAAATTTCCTTAAATAGGTTTGTCTTATTAACAAGGGGACTTGTTCATTTAGAATCTTGAGAATATTCCCTTGGTCATCCTAGCTTTCATATGTATTAATAGGCACTCTGATTTCCAAATCAATCCTCATGTGAACTTAATGGGTACCAAGCAGTTTTGTAATGAATAATAATCTAGTGGATGAGATCACAAGGGCTAATTTGACGTGCCTACTAGAGTGCCCCCTCCACAGAAGCCTCTCTAATATTCGTTTTGTTCTCCTTCCTTCCCTTGCAACTCTGCAACAAAAATAACAAACCCATAACCCAAAAGAACTACATAAGACAGGATGATTTGTTGCTAATACTTGAACGTAAATATTTAATAATTTATTGTAAAAATATTTTATACACCACCACAAGTACTGAGCATGGTTTTACAAAAGTTACAATTTTATGACAAAAATATTTCCGAAATACCATGATAATCCACCTTCTTCTTTACCTTGGTATAACAGCTAAGATTAGGGTTAGAATTTAACCCTAGCAGACATGAAAATTTGGTTTTCTGGTTTATAAAGATAATCTAACACATAAGAATACTGATAAGCATTTCCAGGTGCTTCAAGAAACATGGTCATATATGGAGCCAAGGTATAGTTAACCCAGTTTAAAAGAAATGTACACATTTCTAGTTACAGATCCTAACTAGAAATATCACAGTAAAGCTAGTTAGTCAACAACAAACAGATAAATTTCTTTTTCTTTTTTTTTTTTTTTTTTTTGAGACAGAGTCTCAAGCTGTCATCCTTGATAGAGTGCTGTGGTGCCACAGCTCACAGCAACCTCCAACTCTTGGGCTTAAGTGATTCTCTTGCCTCAGCCTCCCAAGCAGCTGGGACAACAGTTGCCCGCCACAATGCCTGGCTATTTTTTTGTTGCAGTTGTCATAGTTGTTTAGCTGGCCCAGGCTGGGTTCGAACCTGCCAACTTCGTCATATGTGACTATGCAACTTAGTCATATGTAACTACTGTGCTACCAGTGCCGAGCTAAAAATAGATAAATTTCTATACACCCGAAGAATCAACAACACAAAAAGATACAAGAAATTTGGCATCAGGTGGATAACATCTAGGATTTAGGGTTAATATACTGCTTTCGGGTACTGTACAAAGGCTTATCATTGTCCATAACCTTGAAATTTCAGAGTAGGGAGTACAGTATACAATTCAAAACACTTTCTTTGTACCTGTTCTCATGTTAGATCTCTGTTATTTTCCTAACTTTTGCAGTCTTCTAGAATAATCTTCCAGATTTTTCACTAAAAAGCACTGGATCAGATCTCTTCTATACATGACCTCATTCTTGTCACATCTCTGTTTGCAGAGAGACGGTCAAATTCTTGGAGGTGGAAACGAACTGCCAACTGATTGACCATTTTCTTCAAGGTAAGAAATGCTGCAATAACTTGGAAAGTTAGGAAGATGGTAAAGATGATATGTATCGCTTTTTCCAGAGGCAGATTTGTTAGGCCTTCATTTAAGAGCAAGAAAAGAATTAAAGGCAATTGCAATAGAAGGCTCAAAAGCCAAAATCCAGCCAACTCAGGAACC
Source organism: Perodicticus potto (assembly GCA_963574655.1). Classification (NCBI taxonomy): domain Eukaryota; kingdom Metazoa; phylum Chordata; class Mammalia; order Primates; family Lorisidae; genus Perodicticus; species Perodicticus potto. The sequence goes on along the minus strand of CAUYRH010019998.1, from coordinate 8,314 downwards.
TGCAGTAACATACATCAAAAGTAATAAAATCAGTAAAATATAGTTTTTTGTTTATACAGATAAACAAGTACATGTTACTACTGTGAACCTACATTACAGGCTCTGTTAGTAATTCAAAAGGAAGATCATATGGTCAGAGAACTTAGTCTAGTTGAGAAAACTAACATATGTAAAACAATCCTAGAATACTACAAATTAGTGAATAATTTTTTTTTTTTTTTGAGACAGAGCCTCAAGCTGTCACCCTGGAGAGAGTGCCGTGGCTTCACAGCTCACAGCAACCTCCAATTCCTGGGCTCAAGCGAGTCTCCTGCCTCTGCCTCCCAAGTACCTGGGACTACAGGCGCCCGCCACAATGCCCGGCCATTTTTTGGTGGCAGCCGTCATTGTTGTTTGGTGGGCCCAGGCTGGATTCGAACCCGCCAGCTCAGGTGTATGTGGCTGGCGCCTTAGCCCGCTGAGCTACAGGCGCCGAGCCCAAATTAGTGAATAATTAAATGCAACATTTAGAGGTATAGACTAAATGCTACGAGAAATAAGAGTGATTAGGGTAGGTGAAAGAAAGTCTTCAAGGATGTAGACTTGTGAAGTTGGGTATAAGGAGGAAGATGCAAAAAGGTAAGCAAGCAGACATGAAACAAGCATGACTAGGAATCAACATGTCAGCTGGAATGAATGACTGCATTACAAAAAGCAAGAACTGGATGGAGCCTAATTATAAAAGGCATAACAAACCACAGAGACCGAAAAAAAAAAAACCCACAAAGACCTTTAGGCATTATCCCTATACTCTGGTAACTTAAATAGATAGCATGATGGTGCAGAAAACTTAGGCCTGGCATAGAAAATGAGTCTATAATTCCCCCCCTCCATTTTCTTATTTAGGATCCAAATAAACATGGTTAATTGACAAGTATTTTCAAGACTGATGAGAAGACAGAAAACTATCAGTTCTTATGTGCTTAGTACATTGCGGTACTTTATATAAATCATTTCACTTAATCATAACAAACTTGTAAAGTATTATTTTCCCTATCTTATATATGAGGAAACCAGGGCTCAAGAGATTAAGTGAACAGACAACAGCAACAGAGTGATAACATTGGAGCCAGGCCTTAAATTCAGTCTTATGTCCTTTCCACTTCACCTCACTGCCACTTACTTGCTATGAAAACCTTACTGAATTATTTATAGCACTGAGAAAAAGAAGTGTTTACCTTTTCCTGTAGGTTACCCATGTAGCCCAGATACAATCGAATGGCTTCAATTAAGGTTATTAGGATGATAATCGTGATCACAATAAATTTGTAATAATCAGGCAAAACTGAATACTATAAAAAAAAAAAAGCGAAAACATGTTTGTAAAATTTCACATATAGTAACACTGACCTGGGGTAGAAAAAAATATTCAGAACTTTAATTTCTTTGACAATGTAACAATGTCAGCCATGGGCAAAAGAGGCCTTACAGAAGTATTAAAGCATAGACATACCTTCATCTGAAGCATCATAAGGCAGCTTACCCACCAAAGTGGGAAAAAGTAAGTGTTAAAATAAAGTGACATCTGCAATGCCAAACTGGAGACCATCTCATTATCTACAGAAGAAATAGAAAAAAGAAATAAATTCTTAATCCTGCTCTACCCAATTATATCCTTTTGTTCCTTAGAATTGCTAACTAGAATATTAGCTCAATAAAACTCCAAGTTTTAAGCCTATTTATAATCATGACAATGAAAAGAACATTCATCCTAATACCATTTGGTTCAAAGATTGTCTACTTGGGGTACATTTCATATTTTTCATTACTTGACCATTTTGCCATTATAGTCTGGTGACTTTTTTTGCATACCACTGGTATAGAGTAAATGTGGAAAATCAATACCAATCCTATTGAATAGATAATAATGGCCATTGCCTCCTTTGTAGAGTTCTATGTAAAGAGCCTATAAAAATAAATGCATAAAACACACAAAAACTGAAGCTTTCTCATGTAATCTAAACTCATACAAAAGATAATCTCTCTAGATTATAATTAAACATATGTCTCTTTTCAGTATACCCTAATCTCAGCAATTCTTTAATGTTCAATTCAATGCCACCCATTCCATCAGTCCTTCCTTGATTATATTCTCCCACCTCAGCAGAAATCTCTTCTCCCTTTAGGTACTTATCACTCTAAACAGTGTATGAGAAGGGCTGGCAAGAAGCCACACTACCCTGGCCTGAGACAGTATGGTATACTGAACAGATCAAGGACTTCAGAGTTCAAGTAAACCAGAGCTCCCCAAACGCCCATGACCCTGGATGCCAGACTTGAAATAAATTATTTAATCTTTTTGAGCCTCAATTTATCTGTAAAATGGTAACACTAACACTACCTCACAAGTTGCTTATGAGAATTAGAGATAATATAAATTGTTTCACCCTAGCACCATGGCTAGCACACACTTAGAAGGCTCTCAACCATTTTTAGTCCCCTTTCCTTCTTCTCATCCACTTATGTACAGCCTCACTATAAGCACAGATCACGTCCTACCCAAATTTGAGTTCCTCATAGAACCTAGCTTTTTGCTTTACATGAAGTGAATATCAAATATACATAAGTAGAAAGAATGAAATTAATGAAATCATACTGTCATAAGGACACCACCAACATAGCCACTTGTGAGTCATGAGATCCATTTATCTAAGGTTGATTGCAAAATACCTTTTGCTTTTATGTAAGGGAGAAGGGTCCTAAATTAAGAATTTGGTTTTTAAAACATTATTTTTTCTTTTTATCCGCAGCTGAGTATTTTTTTTATATTATTTCATAATGTTAATATATAAAAAATAATCTTGGTCTCTTACAAGATTGCTTCCGTTAGCTCCAAGAATATACTAGATTACGATCTCTTTTTTTTGTTTTGTTTTGTTTTTTTTTGAGACCCAATCTTCCTCTATCACCTCGGCTGCACCCAGACTGGAGTGCAGGGGCGTGATCATAGGTCACTTACATCCTCAAATTCCTGGGCTCAAGCCATCCTCCTGTCTTAGCCTCTCAAATAGCTGGGACTACAGACACAGGTTAACATACTCAGTAAATTCCTTTCTGAGGAATTTAGATGGGGGGAGGGTGTTGAGGGAGTGTGTCTCATTATGTTGTCCAGGCTAATGATCTACTTTTGTTTGCACTTATTTATTAAATTATCACCGATAGAGGAATGAATTCTTAAAATCTGTTAAATCTGAAGACAACTCACTAGCTTAGGATTTTTTTCATAACAATAATACAATGCTGTGGACATGGTAATAATATAAACTTGCTATTACAATACAAATTATCAAACCTACTTCAGATCCACAAAGAAGAAAATGTGGATCAATAATGATAAATGGGCAAACTGAAAATTTTAATGCTTTGGAGCAGAAACCGTAGTCCCATTTTGCAAAGAAAGGTTTTTATGGTAGAAGTTTTGTACATGGATATCTTAAAAGTTATATGTTATGCCCATATATCAGCAGATCAAACTTATAATCCCATAATTGAAAAATCAGGTTAATATGTAAATAAATCTTAAAAGCATAAGATATGAATTTACTAAATTTTCCAAAAGTTAAAGTTGAATTCTGCAAATGTAATTTAAATTAAAAAATACAATGCAGATCTGGGTTAGTCAAACTACTGATTAGCTGCCTGTTTTTGTTCAGTGAACTAAAAAGGGTTTTTTACATGTTTAAATGGTTAACAAAATATTTCTGACTTGGGAGAACCATATGAAATTCAAATTTCAGTGTCCATAAAGTTTTATTGGAACACAACCATGCCTATTCAATTACCATTGCCTCTATAAAGGCATACAAAATCTAAAATACTAACATACATCTGGCCTTTTTTCAGCAAAGGTCTGCTGATTTTGTATTATCAGATTTTAGTGCCTATGAAGCCTCAGCCTTAGAATCAGAAACGTGAAAACCTAATTTTTTCACGTTTTTCTTGCTATATCCTAAATCATAAAGAGCACTACACTTGGGGGACAAGCAAGTGATCAAGGTAACAAAATGCAACTATGGAAACTGACTTTACATGTCTCTGCCCCCTTTTAAAATTCCCTAAAACCAAATAGGAAACTACTAAGCAGAGTTCAGTGATGAAAGCCACCAGGGTAGGGTTAACAGTGTGCTGTCAATCATCACGATTTAGCAGGAGGAAACTGCTTTATCACTTGTTGTCAATTTGAACGCTGCACCGTGTTATTTTCTTACCAGTTTAGGGTAGCAGTTTTACGTGTATGTAGGCAAGGAGAAAGTAGGGAAGGGGTAAATTCTGTTGAAGGCCCTGCTACGGGAGATGCCACTTTGAAGTCAACAGGTTTAAAATGACTCATTAAAATTTTTTTTTCCTTCTCTTATGCCAGAAACCAGTCTTGCAAAAGAATGTACTTGTTCCGCTAGGCAAAGAAAAAAGGTAAAGATAGTTTATCCAGGTGGCATTTAGAGGTTAGGGACAGCGTTTCCTCTATCTCAGCCAGAGACGCCAGGGCGGGCGCCGCAGAGGAAAAGCAACGTCGTCAGCGTTCTCCTTTGCGGAGCGCGCGACCCGGCATGTGCTACGAAGGCAGCTTTTATCCTTTTATTTTTGGGGTCTCCTCCCAGCAAGGCTAGGCCTCCCGCTGCGCAGACTGTCACTACCTCAGCTGCCAAGCTTGCAGGGAGCAGGCCAGGCGGCAGCACGACCCACCCAGGCCTGGCGGGCGATAGGAGGACGGAGGGGCCTCAGCCCCAGGTCCAGCGCCGGGCCCGGCCCCTCCTCCACGGAGCTCCTAGCTCCGCAGAGAACCGGCTGACGGCGAGATCGCCATTTTAGATCCGGGCAAATTTTGGATGCTGCAAAGCCCGCGCCCAGCCCGCGGCGGGCCACACCCCCTGCTTCGGGCCGCAGCCACTCACCCGGACACTCATTGTATTCCGGCCCGGTCCGGTTGGAGTCTCTGAACACTGTCCGGCTGAAATTCCCCAGCCGCTGGCGAACTGAATCCGGCAGCTCCATGCCTGGGCCTCAGGGTCTCTCGCTTCTCAGACGCAGGCTGGTCCGCGGGCGCAGCCGCGCTCTGTGGTTCCCACGGCAACCGGGCGGCGAGCGGGCGGCGGGACGCGGGTGCGCGCCGGGCGGCCGTGCGGGGGCCGCAGCCCGCGTGCCTGCGAGTGACGGGCCTCTGAGCCCAGCGCCGCCGTAGCGTTCAAAACCGCGGATCCCTTCGTCTTGCTTTGAGCCCGAGGAAAAGAACACCCCAACACACTGACTCGGAGTTGTATTTTGGTTTGAGGAGCCCTCACTCCTTGCCAGTGGGATTGTAAATCGGTGCGACCTTTGTGGAGGGACACGGAAGGAATCCAGAGCTTAAAGAACGTTCACGACCCAGTAGCTCCTTTTGTAGCAGGGATGTATGTGGGTAATATTGTCACTGATTCAGTTTTCTTAATTAAAAAATACATACAATAGGCACATTCAATCGTGTACGTTGCAGCAGCTTATAAAATGCCTGCAAAGAATATTTGATGGTATGGATTAATCTTAACGAAAAATAAAAAAGCAGAAATAAGACTAAATACAAACAAGCCTGATTTAGCAAAATGTGTTGTGTAAATATGGGGGTACAGGACGAGTGAGCATATGCACACCGGCTTCAAGCAAAAACGATCAGAATGAAAAAATACAAAATGTTGACAGTAGTTATCTCTAGAGAGTGGGATTGTGGGTAATTAAAAAATTTTAAAACATCTGTATTTTTCAGTTTTCTCTCAGATAAAGTGTATTGCTTTAAAACAAACCCCTATCTAAGTGTCATATGCATACAGAAAAAGGGACACGTTGAATATACACTGTAACCAGCAACCAGGTCAAGGAACAGAACCTTACCAGCATTCCCAGAAGCTCCCCCTTCCTATTCCCTTTCAGTCACTAACCCTCCCAATAGTACCTTTCCTGACCCTGATGGCATATGATAGTTTTGCCTTTAAAAAAAAAAATGCAAACCGGCTCGGTGCCTGTGGCTTAACGGGCTAAGGCGCCAGCCACGTACACCTGTGCTGGTGGGTTCGAATTCAGCCTGGACCCGCCAAACAAAGACGGCTGCAACCCCCACCCCCCAAAAAAGGCCGGGCGTTGTGGCAGGTGCCTGTAGTCCCAGCTACTTGGGAGGCGAAGGCAAGAGACTCGCTTGAGCCCATTGAAATTTTTACTGTCTTACTTCCATACTTTTCCAAATAATGATGTTCCCTTGGCCATCTCGCTTCTCAGTTTTGCCTATTTATATACTTTTTAACAATTAACAATTTTTAAACAATTAACCATGCATGTTTAGCAAATTTATTAAAAGCCTAAGTGAATTCTTTTAAGGATTTTTTTTTTGTCCCAAGCATGGAAAAACAATGTGAAACACTTTGTTCAGATTGTAATTATTTCATCAAAATCTTGGAGAAAAAAAATTGGTAGAATTATATGTATTTTTAAAAATTTTATTTATTAGTTGAATTTCCTGTAATGAGCATTCATTTCATAGTTAGAAGAGTCTTATTAAAAAATAAATTTAGAGAAAGAGGCAAAAATACATTAAAGGAGAGAATTTGAGAGGAAAGAAATGTGGTTTAGAAAGAGTTCTGCCTAGCTATGACTGGGTACTCTACTGAGGGCAACATAGTGAGACTCTGTCTCAAAAAAAAAAAAAAAGAAAGAAAGAGTTCTGCCGTCATTGACATCACAAATGGCCCCAAGAGTTCAAAAAAACTTTCCTAATATTATTTTGCTACTTGATGCTCACAGTATTTATAGGCAATGATGTTGGTAACATACTGAAGTACAACAGGAGGGGATCTACTTTTACTAAAAATTAAATAAGAGATTGGTATAATTGGGGTTTCCCATATTCCAGACGTAGTACTCACTTAGGATTTGAAGAGAGAAGTGTGGAGTTGCCATATTTTAAATTATGGGGCTCATTCCCAGCAAGATTAATTAATAGCTCTATCACGTTAAACTGCTTAGTTTTTTTTTTTTCTATCAACTAACTGTTTAGTTGTTTTTGAGACAGAGTCTCAAGCTGTCGCCCTGGGTAGAGTGCCTGGCAACACAGCTCACAGCAACCTCAAACTCTTGGGTCTAAGAGATTCTCTTGCCTCAGCCTAGAGAGCAGCTGGCGCCTGCCACAACCGGCTATTTTTTTGTTGCAGTTGTCATTGTTGTTCTAGCTGGTCCGGACTGGGTTCGAACCAACCAGCCCCATATATGTGGCCAGTGCCCTATTCACTGAGCTACGGGCGCCACCTAAACTATTTAGTTTTTATACCAGTGTTGACATTTAGAGTAATACTTGACTCTCCAATAATTAATGTATTTCTTGGGGTATAATAACATTATTTCCTTTATTTTCACAAAAATTTTGAGACTAATGCAATGGTTTATTTCACTTTTAATAGGTACAGTGTTGTCTGGTAATAATGTATTAATTATGTGATAAGAAATTGATTTGAGGAGTTATTTTAATTATTCTTTGCCATAACAAAAATATAAACTCTTTCTACTTGATATAAATAGTTTAGAAATAATATTTTTAAGTGAATATGTCATTTAATCTATTGCTTTAAAAGGAACCGAGACATTTCTAAGAATCTAGATAAATTTAAAAGATAAATTACATATTTGGGTATAATATCTCCAGATATGATACCCCAGCAGGATCCATATTTTTAAAAATCTTGCTCTCAATTACCTGAAATGTAATATTATAATCCTCAAATTGTTAATGGATAATCAAAGCTTTTGAATTCCTACTACAATATATGCTATTCAAAGCACTTTTTAAAGATTTGTAAGAAAGATTCAAGCTATGAATACATAGAAAGTAAAATCTCATGAAAGGAATTTTTCATACTACTAATATATTAAGTGATATTTCAAGGCTGACTTTAATATTTTGTCTTCAATGGCATCACATTGAGAATTTTTACTAGAAGATTGTTTCTTTTCTAAAATATTTATAGAACATGGTTCTGTGGCATTTCTTTGTATTGGTCTATCACACTGCTTACCTGCTATAGCAAGCAGCTGGTCCCTGTGTCAACTATGCGGGAGATGGGAATGTCAAGCAGAGGGAAAGTCAGTAAAACAAAAACTTGTTTAAGGAAACCTCAGATCTTTTTTTTTTTTTTTTAATAATTTTATTAAATCATAATTGTGTACATTGGTGCAATCATAGGGCAGAATGTGCTTCATATACAATCAGAAACATTTTGATCGTACTGTGAGAGATAGCCTTCATAGCATTTTCTTAATC
>CAUYRH010019997.1:0-12126 GCA_963574655.1 Perodicticus potto | reverse complement strand
TATTTCTTCTTGATTAAGTCTAGGGAGAGGGTGTGATTCCAGGTATTGATCATTTCCTCCACACTGTCAAATTTCTGGGCACTGAGTTTCCTTTTTTTTTTTCTTCTTAGAGTAAACTTTATTAAAGTTACTTTTCCAGAAAATACATTCAGTAAATTTGGTAATATGGTTATACACTTGACCTCATAAGCTTTTGAAATTTTTAAGTAGTCTTCAATGATGTTGATCAGGGAATTCCTTCATTGGTGGAATTACTTCTCCCGTCTCCACAATTATATCACCTGGGAATATTCTAGGCTTCCTTTCAACAATGGCATACGGTTTTGTCGACACATGATACTTGACATAACAATGAACAATCCAGGTAGGTATAAGTACATAGGTAAAAACAAAGATACTTTTTCTGTATACCTTATAAACCATGTTCCTAAAGGGGGTAGGCTTCTGCAAAAATTTATTCCAGAATGTCTCCATAGCCACATCCTCCGAGGAGGCAGCACCGGCTCCTGAGGGCTCAGCTCCTGGTCCTTCAGCCATCGCCTTCTCAGCTCTCGCAGCTACTGCAGCCGCAGTTTCTCATCTGGCGTGTACCCCGACATGTCGTGGGTACCAAGGCAGAAAGCGGGCATTGAGTTTCTTATACTACTAAGAGATGATCTCTTCTAGCTCTATGGAATCTGTTGTTACTTCTTCTTTATCATTTCTGATTGAGGTTGTTAGAAAATTTACTTATCCACTTCTAGTTAATCTGGCCAAAAGTTTATCTACTTTATTTTTTGTTTTTTTGAAAAATCAACTTTTTGTTTCATAAATTTTCTTCTTTTTTTTTTTTTTTTTTGAGACAGAGCCTCAAGCTGTTGCCCTGGGTAGAGTGCTGTGGCATCACAGCTCACAGCAACCTCAAACTCTTGGGTTTAAGTGATTCTCTTGCCTCAGCCTCCCAAGTAGCTAGGACTACAGGTGCCTGCCACAACGCCTGGCTATTTTTTTTTTTTTTTTTTTTTGACAGAGCCTCAAGCTGTCACCCTGGATAGAATGCTGTGGCATCAAGGCTCACAGCAACCTCCAATTCCTGGGCTCCAGCGAGTCTCCTGCCTCTGCCTCCCGAGTAGCTGGGACTATAGGGGCCCGTCATAACGCCCGGCCATTTTTTGGTTGCAGCCGTCATTGTTGTTTGGCGGGCCCAGGCTGGATTTGATCCCACCAGCTCAGGTGTACGTGGCTGGTGCCTTAGCCTGTTGAGCCACAGGCGCCAAGCCCGCCTGGCTATTTTTGATTGTAGTTGTCATTTTTGTTTGGCAGGCACAGGCTGAATTTGAACCCACCAACTCTGGTGTATGTGGCTGGCTCCTTAGCCGCTTGAGCTGCAGCATCGAGCCTTCATTAATTTTCTTAATGATTCTTTTTTTAATTTCATTCATCTCTGATTTAATTTTGGTTATTTCTTTTCTTTTCTTTTCTTTTTTTTGAGACAGAGTCTCACTGTGTCACCCTGGGTATAGTGCTGTGGTGTCACAGATCACAGCTTAAGCGATTCTCTTACCGCAGCCTCCCAAGTAGCTGGGACTACAGACACCCACTACGACTCCTGGCTAGTTTTTTATTTTTTTGGCTGTAGTTGTCATTGTTGTTTGGCATGCTGGGACTGGATTTGAACCCCCCACCTCCGATGTATGTGGCTGGCGCCCTAGCTACTGAGCTACAGGCCCTGAGCCTGGTTATTTATTTTATTCTGCTGGGTTTGGGATTAGATTGTTCTTCTGTATCCAATTCCTTAATATCGTTCATGAGTTTGTTGATGTGCTCTCTTTCTGTTTTCCAAATGTAGTTATTTATTTATTTATTTGAGACAGAATCTCACTATGTCACCCTCAGTAGAGTGCTGTGGTGTCACAGTTCACAGCAACCTTAAACTCTTGGGCTTAAGTGATTCTCTTGCTTCAGCTTCCCGAGTAGTTAGGACTATAGATGCCCACCCCAATGCCCAGCTATGTTTTTGTTGTTGTTGTTATTGTTGCAATTGTCATTGTTGAGTTTAGCTGGCCTGGGCTGGGTTTGAACTCGCCAGCCTTGGTGTATGTGGCCAACGCCCTACCCACTGAGCTATGGGTGCTGCCAGAATGTAGGTATTTAATGCAATAAATTTCCCTCTTAAGATTGCTTTTGCTGTGTCTCAGTTTTTGGTAACTTTGTCTTTGTTGTTGTTATGTTTGAGGAATTTAATGATTTCCTCTTTTATCTCTTCCTGAGCCAAACTGTCATTCAGCATAAGGTTGTTTAATTTCCAAGTCTTTGTGTGGGGATGAATGTTTTGTTTTTTTGTCACCCTGGATAGAATGCTGTGGCATCACGGCTCACAGCAACCTCCAATTCCTGGGCTCAAGCGAGTCCCCTGCTTCCACCTTCCAAGTAGCTGGGACTACAGGTGCCTGCCACAACGCCCGGCCATGGTTTTTGGTTGCAGCTGTCATTGTTTGGCGGGCCGGGCTGGATTTGAATCCGCCAGCTCAGGTGTACGTGGCTGGTGCCTTAGCCTGTTGAGCCACAGGCGCCGAGCTGGGATGAATGTTTTTGTTGGAGTTGAGTTCCACCTTTATTGTCTTGTGGTCTGAGAAGATACAGGGTATAATTTCTATTCTTTTAATTTTGCTGAGGCTGGATTTTTATCCTAGGATGTGGTGAATTTTGGCATATGTGCCATGGACTCATGAGCACATGAGTGCTTTGGGATAGTGTGTTGTGTGTATGTCTATTAATCCCATTTGTTCTAGGGTCACATTTAAGTCCTTTACATCTTTGTTTAATTTTTTTTTAGATGGAGTCTTACTACGTCACCCTTGGTAGAGTGCTGTAGCGTTACAGCTCACAGCAACCTCAAACTCTTGGGCTTGATTCTCTTGCCTCAGCCTCCCAAGTATCAGGGACTACAGGCACCTGCCACAATGCCGAGCTATTTTGTTGTTGTTGTAGTTGTCACTGTTGTTTGGCAAGCCTGGGCCAGGTTCGAACCCACCAGCCCTGGTGTGTGTGGCTGACACCCTAGGTGAGGTAGGTGCTGAATTTTTGTTTAGTTTATGTTTAGAGGATCTGTCCAGTTCTGTCAGAGGGGTGTTAAAGTCCCCTAGTATTATGGTGTTGTGGGATATTGTATTGCTCAGACCCATCAAGGTCTGTTTGACAAATCTGGGAGCATTTGAGTGCATAAATGTTTTTGTTTTTGTTTTTTGAGACAGAGTCTCACTATATCGCCCTCGGTAGAGTGCTGTTGCATTACAGCTCACAGCAACCTCAAACTCTTGGGCTCAAGTGATTCTCTTGCCTCGGCTTCCCGAGTAGCTGGGACTACAGGTGCCTGCCACGACGCCTGCCTATTTTTTGGTTGCAGTTGTCATTCTTGTTTAGCAGGCCCGGGCTGAGCTCGAACCCACCAGCCTTGGTGTAGTTTATTTTTTGTCTTTGTTAACTTTAGTTGCTTTATTTATTTATTTTTGTTTTTTATTTTTTATTTTGGGGGGGGGACAGAGTCTTACTATGTTACCCTCAGTAGAGTGTCGTAATGTCACAGCTCACTGTAACCTCAAACTCTTGGGCTTAAGTGATTCTCTTGCCTCAGCCTCTCAGGTAGCTGGGACTACAGGCACTGGACACAATGCCTGGCTGATTTTTTTTTTTTTTTGCAGTTGTCATTGTTGTTTAGCTGGCCCAAGCCAGGTTTGAACCTGCTAGCCCCAGTGTAGGTGAGCTGAGCTACAGGTGCTGAGCCAACTTTAGTTGCTTTAAATCCGCTTGTATCTCAAAGTAAGATTGCAACCCCTCCTTTCTTCTGATTTCCATTTGCTTGAAATACTGGTTTCCATCCCTTAACCCTGAGTCTTGATTTGTCCTTCAAGGCTAGGTGTGTCTGCTAGAGACAGCATATGAATGGCTTGTGCTATTTTATCCAATCAGCTAGCCTGTGCCTCTTTAGTGATGAGTTCAGTCCATTGACATTTTTTTTTTTCTTAGAGTCAGAGGCTCATTTTGTTGCCCTCGGTAAAGTACCATGGGGTCACAACTCACAGAAACCTCCAGCTCTTGGGCTTAGGCAATTCTCTTGCCTCAACCTCCCAGGTAGCTGGGAGGTACAGACACCGGCCACAACACCTGGCTATTTTTGTTGTTGTTGTTGTTGTTGCAGTGTGGCCGGGGCCAGGTTTGAACCAGCCACCCTAAGTATATGGGGCTGGCGCCCTACTCACTGAACCACAGGTGCTGCCCTCCGTTGACATTTATTGAGAGAATTGATATGTGTGGTAGAGTTCTATTCCTCTTATCTTGTCAAAGTCTATTGTGTAGTTTTATCCTTTGCACCATTGTGGAAGCTAAGCTTTGACCCTTAACTTCTGGGTGTTTACTTTGCTGGTGATCTATTGTGGTGGTCAGTGTTGAAAATAGTTCTAAGAAAAAAAAAAAGAGAGAATAGTTCTAAGTGTTTCCTGTAGAGCTGGTCTTGTTGTGGCAAATTTTCTCAGTGTTTGTATATCCACAAAAGATTTGATTTCTCCATCAATTTTGAAGCTTAATTTAGCAGGATAATTGGGCAGCACCTGTGGCTGAAGGAATAGGGCACCACATATACCGGAGGTGGTGGGTTCAAGCCCAGCCCCGGCCAAAAACTGCAAAAAAAAAAAAAAAAAATTTAGCAGGATACAGAATTTTGGGCTGAAAATTGTCTTTTTTTTTGTTTGTTTGTTTTTTTGAGACAGAGCCTCAAGCTGTCACCCTGGATAGAGTGCCGTGGCATCACGGTTCACAGCAACCTCCAGTTCCTGGGCTCAAGCAAGTCTCCTGCCTCTGCCTCCCAAGTAGCTGGGACTACAGGCGTCCGCCACTACGCCCGGCCATTTTTGGTTGCAGCTGTCATTGTTGCTTGGCGGGCCCAGGCTGGATTCGAACCTACCTGCTCAGGTGTACGTGGCTGGCGCCTTGGCCCGTTGAGCCACAGGCTCCGAGCCCGCCCGGCCATTTTTTTGTTGCAGCTGTCATTGTTGTTTGGCGAGCCCGGGCTGGATTCGAACCCGCCTGCTCAGGTGTATGTGGCTGGTGCCTTAGCCTGTTGAACCACAGGCACTGAGCCTGAAAATTGTTTTGTTTAAGAGTGTTGAAGGTGGGCTCGGTGCTTGTAGCTCAGTGGCTAAGGTGCCAGTCACATATCCTGGAGCTGGCAAGTTCAAATCCAGCCCAGCCCTGCCAAAACAACAATGACAACTACAACCAAAAAATGGCCAGATGTGAGGGTGGCGCCTGTGGCTCAAAGAGTAGGGCGCTAGCCCCATATACCAGAGGTGGCAGGTTCATACCTGGCCCTAGCTAGAAACTTCAACAACAACAACAACAAAAAATACCGGGTGTTGTGGAAGGCGCCTGTAGTCCCAGCTACTTGGGAGGCTGCAGCAAGAGAATCGCTTAGGCCCAGGAGTTGGAGCTTGCTATGAGCTGTGATGCTATGGCACTCTTCCCAGGGCGACAGCTTAAAGCTTTGTCTCAAAAAAAATTAAAAACAGGGTGGTGCCTGTGGCTCAGCGAGTAGGGTGCCAGCCCCATATGCCAAAGGTGGCGGGTTCAAACCCAGGCTCGGCCTAACTGCAAAACAAAAAAATAGCCAGGCGTTGTGGCAGGTGCCTGTAGTCCCAGCTACTCGGGAGGCTGAGGCAAGAGAATCGCCTAAGCCCAGGAGTTGGAGGTTGTTGTGAGCTGTGATGCCACGGCACTCTACGGAGGAGGCCAATAAAGTGAGACTGTGTCTCTACAAAAAAAAAATTAAAAAATTAAAAAAAAAAAAAAAGAGTGTTGAAGGTGGATGACCATTCTGTTCTGGTTTAAAAGTTTTCAGTTGAAAAGTCTGCTCTCATCCTAATGGCTCTGCCTCTGTATGTTAGTTACAGATGCGCTTACTCCTGGCTGCTTGTAGAATTTTTTCTTTCTTTTTGACTTTGGACAGTTTCATTACAATGTATCTTGGAGAGACTCTCTTTGAGTTGAGATGACCCAGGATTTGATACCCATCTAAAAGGAGTGGGTGGGGGTCTTTAGTAAAACTTGGAAAGTTTTCCTTTATGATGGTCTCCAGCAGGGCTTCCGTTTCTTTGTAACAGTCTTCTTCCCCTTCAGGAATCCCTATTATTTGTGTAGTTGAATGCTTTATGGAGTCTTGTAGTTCTTAAAAGTGTCTGTTCTGCTTTTTTTCTCTTCTTTTCTGACTCTGTAACTATCTGGGTTAACTTGAACACTTTCTCCTCTAGCTCTGAGGTTCTTTCTTCTCCATAGTCTGATCTATTTTTGATGCTTTCTACTGCATCATTACATTCTCTGATTGTCTCCTTCATTTCCTTAAGCGCTGCCATGTCCTTTCTATATTCTAAAGATCTCTCATCTGACTTTTGGTTCTGTCTTTCCATTTTCTCGTCCGTTATTTTTATTGTCTTCATTATCCATATTTTATACTTCATTTATTTTATTTTTATTTGAGACAGAGCCTCAAGCTGTCACCCTGGAGAGAGTGTTGTGGCATCACTGCTCACAGCAACCTCCAATTCCTGGGCTCAAGCGAGTCTCTCGCCTCCGCCTCCCAAGTAGCTGGGATACAGGTGCCTGCCACAACGCCCAGCCATTTTTTGGTTACAGCCATCACTGTTGTTTGGCGGGCCCGGGTTGGATTCAAACTCACCAGCTCAGGTGTATGTGGCTGGCGCCTTAGCCCATTGAGCCACAGGCGCCGAGCCATTATCCATATTTTAAATTCCCTTTCTGTCATGGTCCCTTGGGGGAGTTCTTCTGTTTTGATTTTTTGTGGTGCCTGAATTTTTCTGTTGGTTCCTCTTCATGTATTCTTTCTTCTTATTCACTTTCTGTAATCCCAGCTACTCAGGAGGCTGAGGCAAGAGAATTGCTTGAGCCCAAGAGTCTGAGGTTGTTGTGAGCTATAACGCTATGGCACTCTACCGAGAGGCACAAAGTAAGACTCTGTCTCAAACAAACAAACAAAAAAAATCTGAAAGTAATTGATGTATGATGGTCTCTGTGGAGTCCAGTTTCTTTGCTAATGATAATATGTATTTGCAGCTGCTCCCTGGTGCTAGTATCACTCACTGCCTCACTCTCACCTCAGATCATAAGGCATTAGATTCTCACAAGGACTGTGTAACCTAGACCCTGTCACACGTGCAATTTACAGTAGGATTTGCACTCCTACGGGAATCTAATGCTGTGGCTGATGTGACAAGAGGCAGAGCTTAGGTGGTGATGTGAGTGATGGGAGCAGTTGTAAATACAGATGAAGCTTCACTGGTTTGCCTGCTGCTCACCTCTTGCTATGTGGCCCAATTCCTAACAGGCCATGGACTGGTACCAATCCATAGCTGGGGGGCTGGGAACCACAGCTTTAGACCACCTCACTTTCCTAACTCATAAATGTCCCTAAGCCTTATCATTTGGGAGACAGATAAGACAGCTGTTCTTCTTCTTCTTTACTTAGTAGCCTTGTGTTTAACTCTTTTCTTGTTTGCAAAACTTGTGTAAAAGTGATTGTTCTGTACACATAGGCAGTGACAAGAGAAGTCAATACGTGGCTTCAAAGCTGCAAAGGACAGGTTGATTCTCTTTTAGGGGCTAATGCAACTGGTGACATTTAAGTTGAAATCAAAACTCATTTACCATTTCCCAAATCCTAGTACCCTTAGGAATTATGCTAAATATACCTTGTCTGTGCTATATAAATGGAACAACAAAGCCTGGATGATAGCATCTGTTTACTGATTGTATTTACATCATGTTTACATTGTGGTTTACTAAATATGTTAAGCCCACTATTGAGATCTGCTCAGAAAAAAAAGATTTCTCTCTAAATATTATTGCTCTTTGACAATATACCTAGTCACCCAAGAGCTCTATCGAGATATACAAGGAGATTCATACTATTTTCTAAACTGCTAACACAACATCCATTCTGTAGCTGTTTGACCGAGAAATACAGTGGGTAAGGCTATAGGTGTCATAGGTAGAGTCCTCTGTTTTATCTGGGCAAAATAAATAGAAAATCTTATGGAGAGTATTTGCCATTCTAGATGTCATCAAGAACATTCTTGAGAGGAAGTAAAAATATCAATAGGAGTTTGGAAGAAGTTGATTCCAGCCCTTATAGATGACTTTAAGGCAGCAGTTCTAAACCTTCCTAATGCTATGGCCCTTTAATACAGTTCTGTCGGTCGCGAACCACAGGTTGAGAACCGCTGCTTTAAGGGGTTCAAGACTTCAGTGGAGGAAGTAACTGCAGATGTGGTAGAAATAGTAAGAGAATAAGATTTAGAAGTGGACCCTGAAGAGTGACTGAATTCTTCAATCTCATGATGAAACTTTAATGGATGTGGAGTTGCTTCTTATGGATGAGCAAAGAAAGTGCTTCTTGATATATAATCTGTTCTGGTAAAGATGGGATGCACGTTGTTGAAATGACAAAGGATTTATATTATACAAACTTTGTGAGCCACTACACCCAGCCTTGATTTATTTTTATTTATTTTTGATTTTTTCTATTTTTTGAGATAGAGTCTCACTTATTTGCCCTTGGTAGAGTGGCGTGGCGTCACAGCTCACAGCAACCTCAAACTCCTGGGCTTAAGCGATTCTCTTGCCTCAGCCTCCCAAGTAGCTAGGACTATAGGCTCCCACCACAATGCCCAGCTATTTTTAGACAGGTGGTCTCACTCTGGCTCAGGCTATTCTTGAACTCATGAACCCAGGCAATCCACCCATTTCGGCCTCCCAGAATGCTAGGATTACAGGCGTGAGCCACCACGCCTGGCCCCCAGCCTTCATTTATTTACTTTTTAAAAATTAAAAAAAAAAAAATTGAGACAGGGTCTCACTTTGTCACCTGGGCTAGAATGCATTGGTGGGAGCATAGCTCACTGTAACCCTGAACTTCTGGGCTCAAAGTAATCCTCTTGCTTCAGCCTCCCTAGAAGCTAGGATTAAGGTGCCCACCACCACACTTGGCTAATTTTTCTAGTTTTTGTAGAGATGGGGTCTTATGATGTTGCCAGGCTGGTCTGGCCTCAAGTGATGTTCCTACCCTGGCCTCCTAAAGTGCTAGGATTATAGGCCTGAGCTGCCATTGTCTTTGCCTGGCCACCATGGTCTTTTTTTACTAACTCTCTGGACCTGATAATTTTGAAGGACTTGCATCCCTCAGATAAAAGTTCCTTTTTACTCATGAAAGGGAGGTCATAAACCTTTTCTCCTTGCATGTTTGGTCTACCCTGACACTTGGCCTCTCAAACAAGGATTTGCATCCTTCACTTCTAAAAAACTCCTCCTTATACCTTTCATAATTTCTTTCTCTCTTTTTTCTTTTTTTGGAAAGAGAGAGTCTCACTATATTGCCCTGGGTAGAGTACTGTGGTGTCACAGCTCACAGCAACCTCAAACTCCTGGGTTTAAGCAATTCTCTTGCCTCAGCCTTCCAAGTAGCTGTGACTATAGGTGCCCACCACAGCTATTGTTTTGTTGTAGTTGTCATTGTTATTTAGCTGGCGTGGGCAGGTTTGAACCCACTACCCTTGGTGCATGTGGCCAGCGCCATGACCACTGTGCTACGGGTGCAGAACCTGTTTTTAATTTTTTATTTTTTGAAACAGAATCTCTGTCACCCTGGGCAGAGTGCCATGGCGTCATAATAGCTCACAGCAACCTTAAACTCTTAGGCTCAAGCCATCTTCCTGCTTCAGCCTCCTAAGTATGTGTGAGTACAGACACTCACTACAACATTGGGCTAGTTTTTCTATGTTTAGTAGACATAGGGTCTCTCCCTTAGGCTAGTCTTTAATTTCTGAGCTCAGGCAGTCCACCTGCCTCAGCCTCCCAGAGTTGCTAGGATTATAGGCCTCTCCAACCCCACTCCTCCAGAATTTAATTTTTTTTTTTTTTTTTGAGACAGAGTTTCACTGTGACACCTCCTGGGTAGGGTAGAGTGCCATGCATCATAGCTCACAGCAACCTCAAACTCCTGGGCTCAAGTGATCCTCTTGCCACAGCCTCCCAAGTAGTTGCAGCTATAGGTGCCTGCCACAACACCCAGCTATATTTTAGAGACAGGGTCTTGCTCTTGCTCAGACTGATCTCAAACTCCTGAGCCGAAGCAATGCACCCTCCTCAGCCTCCCATGCTAGAATTACAGTTGTGAGCCACCCACTGCACTCAGCCTAAAGGAACTTATTTATGAAAAATTTTAAGCACATCACTCATTATCAAAAATTGTGAACTATTGGGTGGCGCCTGTGGCTCAAAGGAGTAGGGCGCTGGCCGCTATGCCAGAGGTGGCAGGTTCAAACCCAGCCCCGGCCAAAAACTGCAAAAAAAAAAAAAATTATGAACTATCAATAATTCAACTTAAGAGCTATCTTGTTTTATCTATATCTCTGCCCAATCTATTCTCACTCTATTTTTGTTTTAATTTAAATTTTTAAATATTTTTAATCTTACAGAAAAGTTACAAAAATGATACAGAGAACTTCCATATACCTTTATTCACATTTATCACTTTTTTAACTTTTCTGCCTTTGGGTTTATCATTTTGTCTAGGATTGTTGCATGTGGGGTTTTCCAACACTACCACTTCCTCACTTTTCTCTGTGGACATCCTATGCAAGGATGAGCCATCCATACTCCTCTGTTTATCTGTCCATCTCTGTATTACTTACTTGTACTTATGAATTCCTATTTTATTTAATGTGGTATAATTCATTAATTATTTTGGTGCTCAAATTTATCATATTTTGTCTGTGTAGCAGTAGAAGGAAGGCCTAGTATGAGTAGCTCCATTTTGCTTCTGACCCCCCACAGTAATATTTATTTATTTATTTTATTATTATTTTTTAGAGACAGAGTCTCACTTTATTGCCCTGGTGGAGTGCTATGGTGTCACAGCTCACAGCAATCTCCAACTCCTGGGCTTAGGTGATTCTCTTGCCTCATCCTTGTGAGCAGCTGTGACTGTAGGCGCCCACCACAATGCCCTGCTGTTTTTTTTGTTGCAGTTTGGCCAGGACTGGTTTGAACCTGCCACCCTTGGTATATGGGGCCGGTGCCCTACCCACTGAGCCACAGGCACTGCCCCCCACAGTAATATTTAGGTTAAAAGTTTCTGCTTAGCTCTGCACGTAGCTAATTATAGGAAGAATTTAGTTTATGGTTCAACTCTAGAAGAAAGATGATAACTGTCCCTTTCTCAAAGGAACTATCCAGGAGATAAGGAAAGTATGCACACAAATAACAATGTTTTGTTAAAGATTTAAGGGAGCATCCTAACCTGACCTATTTATCCAAAGTTAACTGACCAAGAGCAAAGTTTTATAACCTCTAACCTTCACTGATACCCAAATATCTTCAGTCCCTTGGTTACCTCTTGTAACCCTCAAGTTCCCACTTCCCATAATATAAAAAGAAGCCTAAAGTTCATACTAAAGGACTGCAGTCTCCAACCCCTGGGCTGCATAGCAGTTCACACAGTGGGGCCTCAGATGATGTAGTTTTGCTCAACATTATTTTGTTATAATGATGAGGAAAAAAAATCAGTTCCTACCAGAGCCACTGTATAGCAGAGTTTGCCCCATCTCCTTATGTCTGTGTGGGTTTTCTGTAGCACTTTCCTGTGTCTTAAAGATGTGACTGTTAGGTTCATTGGTGAATCTAAATTGACCCCATCTGAATGACTGGGGGTTGTATGTGAGTGTGCCCTGTGATTAAATGGGTTCCTACTCTGCACCCTGAGCTGCTGGGACAGGCTCCAGCCACCCTTAAATCTGAACTGGAATAAGTAGGTAAATAATTAATCTTACTTGTTTTTAATGAATCTTTCTTAAATGTATGTATTATATACATTTATTTCAATATTTGACTTTTGAAGTATTTGAATTTGTATTTAGAATTTCGATGATTTTTTTTTTTTTTTTGAGACAGAGCCTCAAGCCATCACCCTGGATAGAGTGCCGTGGCATCACAGCTCACAGCAACCTCCAATTCCTGGGCTCAAGTGAGTCTCCTGCCTCTGCCTCCCAAGTAGCTGGGACTACAGGCGCCCGCCACAACGCC
>CAUYRH010019995.1:0-14794 GCA_963574655.1 Perodicticus potto | reverse complement strand
AAATACATTACTTTATAACAGTGAAATTGCTTTCTCTGTTGTCTTGTGATTTTTTTTGAGGTGAAATTTAAGTTTTTGTGTGAGCAGTACTATTATACCTATCTTGAGTGTCTTGCTTGTACTGTATCACATCATACCTTTGTTTAATTCTTAATAAACTGTTCACTTGTTAAAAAAAAATTCAAATTAATGTGAGGGTACAAATGATTAGGTTACATTGTTGCATTCATTAGGTAAAGTCCAAGTTGTAGTTGAGCCCTTCACCTAGGAGGTGTGCCATATACCCTTACATTGTACCTGTTAGGTGAGAGTTCACTTCCTCCCCCCACTTGAATTTAATTGTGTTTTTCTGTCGTGTAGGCATATAGTTGTTCCTCTACTGATTTCATATTATACTTGAGTACATTGAATGCTTGGTTTTCCATTCTCGTGATACTTTACTTAGGAGGATGTTCTCCAAACCCTTCCAGGTAAAATACAAAAGATGTAAAGTCTCCGTATTAATTTATGGCTGAATAGTACTCCATGGTACACATACACCACAGTTTATTAATCCATTCATGGGTTGATGGGCACTTGGGTTGTTTCTCTATCTTGGCAATTGTGAATGGAGCTGTGATAAACATTCAAGTGGAAATGTCCTTATGGTAAAATGATTTTTTTCTTTTGGTTAGATTTAGTACTGGGATTGTGGGATCAAATGGAAAGTCTACTTGTAGCTCTTTGAAGATTGTCCATACTTCTCTTCAAAAAGGCTGTATTAGTTTGCAACCCCGCCAACCGTGTATAAGTGTTCCCTTCTCTCCACACCAGCACCAGCATCTGCAGCGTTGGGTCTTTGTGGTGTGGACTGTTCTCACTGGGGTGAGGTACTATCTCAGGGTGGTTTTGACTTGCATTTCTCTAATGATTAGGGGTGATGACTCAAAGAGTTCTCTTGGTGGGCAGAGATGCCGTCCTTCCTATATACCCACCTCCCCTCCACTTGCTTTTCCCCTTCTACTCTCCATATTTATTTGGAACTTTTCTCCATTCAGCTGGAGCCTGATAATCCCTATGTGTGTGCAGTAGGTGTTTGTTGAGCAGGTGTGCCCTTCATATAAATTTATGGGGTATAAATTTATAGGGCTCAACCACAACTTGGACTTTACCTAATTTTGTTACATGGATGTGTTGTGTAGTGATGAAGTCAGGGCTTTTAGGGTATCCAACAACTGAATAATGTACATTGTACAAATTAACTAATTTATCTTCCTTCCCCTCACCTTTCCAAGTCTCTATGGTCTGTCATTCCACATTCTATATCTATGTGTCCACATTACTTAGCTCCCACTTACAAGGGAGAACATGTGGTATTTGTCTTTCTGTGTCTGACTTATTTCTTTTAACATATTGGCCTCCGGCGGCACCTGTGGCTCAGCGAGTTAGGGCACCGACCCCACATACTGACGGTGGCGGGTTCAAGCCTGGCCCTGGCTGAACTGCATCAAAAAATAGCTGGGCATTGTGGTGGGCACTTGTGGTCCCAGCTACTTGGGAGGTTGAGGCAGGAGAATCGCCTAAGCCCAGGAGTTGGAGGTTGCTGTGAGCTGTGACTCCATGGCACTCTACTGAGGGCGATAAACTGAGACTCTGTCTCTAAAAAAAAAAAAAAAAAAGAAGATATCGGCCTCCAAAAGACATGATTTCATTCTTCTTTTATGGCTGAATAGTATTCTGTTGGTTATATAGAGCACATTTTCTTTATCTAGTTATCCGTTGACTAGCACTTGAGTTGGTTTCGCATCTTTGCTATTGTGAGTAGTGCTGTGATAAACATATGAGGGCAGTTATCCTTTTAATATAATGATTTCTTTTTCTTTGGACAGATACCTGTAGTGGAATTTCTGGATCAAATGGTAGATCTATTTTTTTTTTTTTTTTTTGAGACAGAGTCTCAAGCTGTGGCGTGAATCTCAAGCTGGGTAGCATGCCATGGAGTCATAGCTCATAGCTACCTCCAACTCAGGCTCAAGCGATCTTCTTGCCTCAGTTTTTCTATTTGTAGTAGAGACAGGGTCTTGCTTTTCCTCAGGCTGGTCTTGAACTCATGAGCTCAAGCAATTCACCCACCTGAGTACAGAGTGCTGAGATTACAGGCGTGAGCCAATGTGCCCGACCAGTAGAATCTATTTTTACTTCTTTGAGAAATATCTATGGTATTTTTTTCCATACAGGTTGTACAAATTTACATTCCTTCCAACAGTATGTGAGTATTCCCTTTACTCTGCATCCTTCCCAGTGTTTATTTTTGATTTTTTAGTAATAGCCATTTTAACTGGGGTAAGATGATATTTCATCATGGTTTTAATTTGCATTTCTCTGATCATTACTGATGCCAAACATTGTTTTTTTTTATATGCTTCTTGGCCATTTTCATGTCTTCTTTTGAGAAATGTCGGTTCATGTCCTTTGCAGACTGGCTTATTCCCCTTCTCAGATAAGTCTCTATTTCTCCATCTTTAAAATGGGTACAGTCACAGCTGCCCTCATGCAGGTTGGGAAGGTTCTATGACTTCAAGCAGTATAACAGGGGAAATCCCTGCCTCTAATGTCAGCTTTTTAATGGAAAGTGAGCTGATCTGTGGCCATTCTTCTATCTCAACTAGGGCAGAGGGCACACCCCCTGCCCACATGCTGGGAAAGATTTTCCACTAGTGGAGACTCTGGAGTGCTTATTTCAAGACTGTCAGATGAGAAATATATTCTATTTTGTTTAAGCCACTCTTGTTCTGAATATCTGTTATGTAAACCCAACTTACTATTCTAACTTTTACATGGGCCAGGTGGATTAAAAATTTTTTTTTCCATACTTGAGCTCAGGAGTTTGAGACCAGCCTGAGCAAAAGTGAGACACCATCTGTGCTAAAAATAGAAAACTTGGCCGGCATCGTGGCAGGTGCCTGTAGTCCCAACTATTCAGAAGTCTGAGGTAGGAGGATCATTTGATCCCAGGAATCTGAGGTTGCTGTGAGCTAGTCAGATGCCATGTCACTCTAGCCTGGGCAACAGAACGAGACTGTCTCAAAAAAATTTTTTTTCCAAATTGTTTAAACTGATTTGAGTTGCATTTCCTCTTACTTTTAGTGGAATGCCCCTAAAAAGGGATTGGGGTCTTGCCTTTTGGGGCACATATTAGTTTCCTATGGTGACTCTAACAAATCACTATAAATGTGGCTTAAAACAATGGAAACTGAAATGGACTCTTTTATAGTTTTGGAGGTCAGAAGACCAAAATCAGTTTTACTGGGCTGAAACTAAGGTGTTGGCTGGGCCATGCTCCCTCACAAGGCTGTAGTAGACATATCTGTTCTCTTGTTTTTCCAGCATTCCTTAGCTGATGGCCCTTTCTTACATCTTTAAAGTCCGCAGTATAGCCTCTTTTGTCAATGGCCACACTGCCTGCTTCTGAGTCAAATCCTTGTCTTTCTCTCTTTACAAGGACACTTGTGATGGAATTTAGGACCCATGTGGGCAATCCAGGATAATAGCTTCATCTCAAGATCCTTAATTTAATCATATCTACAAACCCCCTCTGCTGAAGAAGGTCACATTTCCAGGTCCAGAGGAAGGTCACATTTCCAGGTCTTGAGGAATAAACACATGGATATCTTTGGGAGTCAGTTTTATTCAGCTGACTGTGCAATAGCAGGACAAATCTGGGTGCCCTTTCTGTAGAAAGCAAGAGAGAAAATGATAGATATGGGTGAGAACTAAAGAGAAATAGGGCTAGAAGAGGTTTCTGCATGGACAGTGTCAATCAAGGTAAAGTACAGAAAATGGAGACTGCTCCAGGTATTTGGAGAAGGAAGGGATTGAATATAGGAAATTAGGAACTTACAGCATCATTAAGAGGGCTGGAGGGTTAGGAATACCCTCATCAGGTAGCCCTGAAAATCCTCTTGAACTATTTTTTTTAGTGGCATAACATCATTTATCATAATATCTATTTTTTTTTTTTTGAGACAGGGTCTCCCTCTCTGCCCCAGGCTGGAATATAGTGGCATCATCATAGTTCACTGCAGCCTTGCACTCTTGGGCTCGTGACTCTCCTGCCTCAGCATCTCAAGTAGCTGGGACTACAGCTGCACACTTCCATGCCCAGCTAATTTTTCTATTTTTTGTAGAGATAGAGTCTCACTATGTTGCTCAGGCTGGTCTTGAACTCTGGGCCTCAGGTGACCCTCTAGCCTCGTTCTCCCTTGTAGCTAGAATTGTAGGGGCATGCCACTGTGCCCAGCTCTATTCTATCATAATATCAATTGAATAATTGTGTGCTAGTTGCTTGTTCAATGTCTAGCCCCTTCTCCTCATATGTCGCTTTATATTGTTCATTGTTGTTTTCCTCTGGTCCAGCATGGCACATGACAAGCCAGAGTGGCTCAATGACTTTTTAGTTTTTGAGACAGAGTCTTATTTTGTCACCCTGGGTAGAGTACTCTGGCATGATGGCTCACTGAAACCTCAAACTCTTGGGCTTAAGTGATACTCTTGCCTCAGCCTCTCTAGTAGCTGGGACTACAGGTGCCCACCAAAATGCCTGACTAGTTTTTCTATTTTTAGTAGAGATGAGGTCTCACTCTTGCTCAGGCTGGTCTCTAACTCCTGAGCTCAAGTGATCCACCGGCTTTGGCCTCCCAGAGTGGTAGGATTATAGGTGTGAACCACCACACCCAGCCTTCAAGACTATTTTTGGATGAAACAATATCAACCAAGTAAAATATGGGGCTGCAGCAGTCACAGGGGACTGGCTTTCTGGTTGAGATTTTCCAGAAGCTGAGTCACACAAAGATCATGCCTTTGATCTTTCTTTCTTTCACTCCTATACCCAACCACTGGGTCTCACCAGCTCACCTGCATGTCTACTTCTCTCTGATTCTCCCTGAATCTCATACTCCTTTTTCTATCCTGTTACACTATGTGAACTCTGAGGAGTGTCCACAGCATGAGTTCCCAGTGGGGGGTGACTTCCCCCAGGAAATGTCTGGACATGTCTGAAGACATTTACAAATATTTTAAATTTCATTGTTATTTATTTACAGACGGGATCTCACTCTGTCACCCATGCTGGAGTATAATGGTGTGATCACCTCTCACTGTAATCTCAAACTCCTGAGCTCAAGTGATCCTCTTTCTTCAGCCTTCCAAAGTGCTGAGATTATAGGTGTGAGCCACTTTGCCCA
Organism: Perodicticus potto; assembly: GCA_963574655.1. Taxonomy (NCBI): domain Eukaryota; kingdom Metazoa; phylum Chordata; class Mammalia; order Primates; family Lorisidae; genus Perodicticus; species Perodicticus potto. The sequence goes on along the minus strand of CAUYRH010019995.1, from coordinate 9,572 downwards.
ACCTGGAGGTATTTTTGCTTGGGGTCCAGTGCTACTGGCACTGAGTGGATCAGGACCAGGGATATTGGTAAACATCTCACACCGGACACATGTGGGATGGCCCCTACTGCAAAGAAGGATCCAGGCCCAAGTGTCAAGGGTGTTGAGGTTGGCAAATCCCACCCTAAGGTGACCCTGTGCTTGGGCAGTTGGTTTCACACTTAGTGGGCTAACCAAGAATGTGGTTGCAACCATTCTACCCTGTCTTTCCTGTGTCATCAGATTTTCTGTCTTCAATAGGTCTTTCGCATCAGCATACAACATACTGTAAAATTTCCTAACTCTTCCTCACTCAACTCTGCATTCTCCTCCATTTACTATCGCATTTCTCTGCCCCCATGCCCCTCTTTTTTCTGAGACAGAGTCTCATTATGTCGCCCTCAGTAGAGTACTGTGGCGTCACAGCTCACAGCAACCTCAAATTCTTGAGCGATTCCCTTGCCTCAGCCTCCCAAGTAGCTGGTTGGTGCCCACCACAAGGCCTGGCTATTTTTTGGTTGTAGTTGTCATTGTTGTTTGGCAGGTCCAGGCTGGATTCAAACTCGTCAGCCCTGGTGTATGTGGCTGGCTCCCTAGCCGCTGAGCTACAGGTGCTGAGCCCCCCATACCTTTAAAAAATTGAGATAGAGTCTTCCTCAGTCACCCAGGCTAGAGTGCAGTGGCCTCTTCACAGCTCACTATAACCTCAAACTCTTAGGCTTAAGTGGTCCTCTTACTTCTGCCTCCTGAGTAGTTGGGACTACAGGCTCCCACCACTACACCTGGGGAATTTTTCTATTTTTTGTAGAGACAGGGCCTTGCTCTTGTTCAGGGTGGTCTTGAACTTCTGACCTCAAGTGCTTTTCCCACATCAACCTCCCAGAGTGCTAGATTACAGGCATGAGCCACCTCACCTGGCCTCTCTGCTTCCCTTTACAACAGAAATTAAACAATGGTCCTTGCTACTCATTCTCCATACTGTGTTTCCTCCCCCAAGGAGGCTGGAGCCTCTCCAGTGAGGTTCCCGCAACAGCCCCATGAACTCCACTCTCTTTTGGTCAAGGTCACCAATGACCTCCACATTGTCAGGTCCAGGGTCAATTCTCAGTTCCCCTCTGTCTCTCAGCAGCATTTGGCTCATTGGGTTCTGTTCCTTCTTCACTCAACTTTTAGGAATCCACACTCTCCCACCTCTCTGGTAACTTATTCTTAGTCCCCTTTCCTGGTTTCCTTCAGCTCCCTGTGTCAGAGAGAACTCAGTCTTTGGATCTTATAGTGGGTTGAATTGTGTCTCCCCAAAATGATACACCCTAAATCCTAAGCCCTGGAATCTGGGAATGTGACAATTGGGAAAAGAATTCCTGCAGATGTCATTAAGTAAAGGATCTAAAGATGAGATTGTTCTGGATTTAGGGTTGACCCTATATCCAATGGAAAAAGAGGGAGATTTAAGACACAGAGATATACAGAGAAGGCCATGTGATGGCAGAGGCAGAGAATGCAGTGATGTGGTCACAAGCCAAGGAACATTTGGAGCCATTGAGGCAAGGAAGGGACCCTCTTCTGTAGTTTACAGAGGGAGCTTGGTCCTCTGACATCTTGCTTTCACACTTCTTGCTCCAGAATTGTGAGAGAATTAATTTCCAGGATTGTGGTAATTTGTCATAGCATCCCCAGGAAACTAATACAGACCTCTGATTCATACTGCCTCCCTCGATGAGCTCACCCCATCTCACGATAGATGCTGGTGCCATGCTTCTTGTACAGTCTGCAGGACTTTGAGCCAAAGAAATAGCTTTTCTTTATAAATTATTCAGCCTCAGGTATTCCTTTATAGCAGTGCAAAATAGACTAAGACAGGAATCATGAATGATTTCAGATGGTCCCAAAGGCTGATGGCAGCCCTTTTGAGAAACACAGGCAGGGTGCTCTCTTGGACAGGGTGCTTCAGATGGTTTCAGTCTGGTTATTTTACATGCTTCACTTGGATCACAGGAAAATGGCTGCATCTTTGCCATACAAAATGATGTGGCCACTCCCATTGTACTATCCTTTTGCTTCGTGTCTTTTGGAAATGAGTCAAAACTCCATCATTTGGCTTCCACAAGGGGTGGCAAGAATTTTCCTCTCTTTGTAAGTTTAACCTTTTAAATACTCTCATGCCAAGCTCAGGTTGCATCATAGATGATTCACATATGACTCTCAGACTTTGCAAGTTCTGCAGATGTGACTGTGATAGCCAGCCTTAAAGACAGTTCTCAGTGATCCTTGCATCCTGGTGTTCATGTCCTTGTGTGGTCTTCTCCCAGAATGACTCAGAGCTGGTCCACGTGATAAATGGAGTACTGTATAGTGGAAATCATAGTATGTGACTTGTGAGATTAATTCCTAAAAGGCATTGTGGTTTCCACCTTGGCCTCTACAATATTGTGAGGACATTCAATCAGCCCTTTGTAGAGGCTCAGGCTGGTAAGGAGCACCTGATTTCAAGGAGCTCACCCAGTTGAGCCCCTCAAAGTCCTTGCATTACAGGCATGGCCTTAGCATCATGCTGATCAATACCATTTCTTCTATTACTCTCATCCTCTTTTCCTGTCCTCCTTCTCTCCTGTTATTCAATCTTTTTTCTGTTATTTCCCCTTCACTTTTTTCTTTTCCTTTTCTTTTACTCTTTTCTTCTTTTTTCTCTTTCTTTCTTTTCCTCTTGTTTTTGCCAACTTACTCTTTACCCTTCTCCTCCCTTTGGCCCCATACCAAGAGGCTTCTTCATCATCTAAACTCTGAGACAAGGTAATTTGAAGCAAAGAAGGAAGTGAGAAGGAAACAAATGAGCACAAGGAGGTGAATAAGAAGAAAGCACACATGAGGAGGAACCAACAGAAAAATTCAAGCACCATGAAAAACCAAAATAGAGCAACTTGTCCAAGGGACCATGAGGCAGCTTTTACAGAAGACTCTTTCTATAAAGAATTAATGGATTTTACAGAAAGAGAATTTAAAATATGGATGATTAAGACAATAAAAGGAATGGTTGAGAAAATGGAAAGACAGAACCAAAAGTTGGATGAGAGATATGTAGAATATAGAAAGGATACAAAGGAGCTTAAGGAAATGAAGGAGACAATCAGGGAATATAAAGATACAGTAGAAAGTATGAAAAATAGATTAGACCATGGAGAAGAAAGAACATCAGAGCTGGAGGATAAAGTGTCCCAGGTAGTTACAGAGGCAGAAAAGAAGAGAGAGAAAGCAGAGCAGGTGCTTAGAAAAATACAAGACTCCATGAAACATTCAAACATATGGATAATAGGAATCACTGAAGGGGCAGAAGATTGTTCCAAAGGCAGGGAAGCCCCACTGGAGGCTATCATTAATGAAAATTCCCCATGTTTGAGAAAACTACTAAATGCAGAACAAAAATGTTTTCACACAGTAAATGAGAAAATCTCATGAATGTTATGTCGAACAGGTGGATGAAAATATCTCAAATTGTATATGAAGCCCGCACACTGTACCCCATGATTGAACTAATGTACACAGCTATAATTCATTTTAAAAAAAAGGTTTTATTCTAGCAAATGGTCAGGCCGAGAGACTGTCAAATAGTGTTATTTTAACAATGTGTTAAATTATTATCAACACATTCTTTGTTCAGCTTCCTTTGTAGGCCACACCACTTTTTTAGGAGAAAAGGTGATAATGTTTGAGTCTTTATATAATCATTTTTTGTATTAAAAGAAAAATATAAATAAATGTATACTACTACGTAACTATAAAAAAAAAATAAAAATGTGCATTATATGTTTTAAAAGTTTGAATGGTATGTATCAAAATGTTTTCACGGATGTCTCTGGGTGGTGGTATGATGGATCATTTTATTATTAGTTTTCTTTAACTGCATTTCCTAGAATGAGTGCATATTTTTCAATTACAAGTATTCATTTCTCATGTAATAAAATATACTGAAGACCAATTGTTGGAGTTCATTTTGTGATGCAATAATAGGAGATGAGATTGGGTAATTTATAATGAGCAGAAATTTGTTTCTCATTACTTTGGAGATTGGGAGGTTCAAGACAGAGGGGCTGGCATCTGACAAGGGTCTTCTTGCTGTGTCTTCCTATGGCAGAAGGTGGAAGGGCAAGAGAGAGCAGGAGAGAACAAGAGAGGGCCAGATTCATTCTTTTTTTGCAGTTTTTTGGCCGGGGCTGGCTTTGAACCTGCAACCTCTGGCATATGGGGCCAGCGCCCTACTCCTTTGAGCCACAAGCACCACCCAGGCTCATTCTTTTATAAGAAATCCACTCCCTAGATAACAAACCCACTTCCATGATAACAGCATTAATCCTTTCATTCTGCCCTTATAGCCTAATCACTTTTTATTCTCGTCTGCCAAGTCTGTTGCATAGGGTGTTAAGTTGTTAGCACATGATTTTGGGGAGATGCATTCAACCCATAGAACCAGTCATGTGTTTTTACCTTAGCTCTACAAAAATTAGAGACCATTTATCCAAATAAGAAACACACCTGGCTCCAAACAGTGTAAAACTGCTTTGTATAGCAGATACAAACTATAGCTGATAGCAATACCTTCAGTTTTGTCTTTTTAGTTCAGATATTGAGGGAGGTCTTATCATTCTATGACAACTCTGTAGTTTCTGCTGAGACCATTTCAGGGACCCTTACTTAGAATCATTCTAGGACATCCTTAGACCAAACAGGTGTACTCCCTGAGCCTGTCCAAACTCCATTTATCTTCCTATCTGCTGCCAGGTAAGTCAGCTTCTCTACTGATTTGGATTCTTACTAGTTTCGTTGAGCTCTCATTTTTGAATTTATTTTGTTACCCTAGGACTTATAACTAGACATCTTTGTTTAAAGTTTAGGTGTTTGTATAAGATCATTAGAACTTCTGCTTTAGAGATACAACAGTTGGAAGATATTTTTGCTTGTTCTGCTGTTTGCTTTGTGCGTACATGTGTGTGTTTATGTGTGAAGTTCTATTTCAGTTGCCTTTGTGTTTTCCTGGATTATCTTGTTTCTATCGATAGGCAGTGTTTTACAAGAGATGGGTACAGATATAAGGTGATTATTCTTTGCTACATTTTAATTCAATAATAACGACAAATGACTGGAGTTCCATTATACTAATGACAAATTCGTGAAAAGGCAATTATTCAAACTTTCCTTGGGTGTCTTATTAACCCTTTGTGATGACACTTATTGTCTTATCAACTTGAGAAAGATGGTCTCTTAGCTCAGTCTATATTTTTAGGGTAAATGAAGTCTGGCTGACATTTTTTCTGCTTGGTCAGGAGACCTGAGACACTGTTCATGAGCTCACACGGGACTGATTGTAGTGACCCATCTTCCTGCTGTGCATTTGTCTATATCAGAGTCTCAGACTCCTACAATAAATTCTTCCTATATAGAGTCTCACTATGATCTTAACTCTTGCACTTTTTTAATGTTAATGGCAAAAATGGAAAGTTTGCTGTGTTAAAATCATATGTTTAAGATGAACTCTTAAAAAAATTAGAAGACAGACGCACTGATCTTTCAATAGTCAGCTTCTTTATTGGTATGCGGGGGCCTAAAACACAATTTTTTCAAGGATCCTCTAAACTTCTGAGACCTATTCTATTTGATTTAAGCCCCTTTGTCTGAACTTTTCACTTATAGCCCTTCTACTCCTTCAGTCTTTCCTCCAATCTAAATTAGCTATCATTGACTTAGGTTTTTACAGGAAAAGAACATTCATGAAATTGTGCTAGATCAGAAAGCAGATATTTATGTAGACATTGGATTTAAAACCTAATCTAGAGGTGAATCAAGAACTTAAAGAATATCTGAGACTGAGGGGATTACAAACAACAGAAATATATTTCTCATAGTTCTAGAGGATGGGAAGTCCAAGATGAAGGTGCTAGCAAGGTAGGTTTCATGCTGAGGCCTCTTGTCTTTGCTTATAGGTGGCCGTGTACCCACATGACCTCTTTGTGTATGTGGGGAGAAAGAATGAAGGCACAAGACAGCAAGCTCTCTGGTGTCTTTTCTTTTAAAGACACTAACCCTACCAGATCAGGGCCCCATCATTATAACCTCATTTTACCTTAATATCTCCTGAAATCCCTGTTTTCAAATACAGTCATACTAGTAGTTAGAGCTTCAACATTTAAATATTTGTCCATAGCAGTACTATAAATAAGGATTTTCTTATATTCCAGGAAGATGGACAGACATTTGCAATAGGATCTTTATTATATACTGTAGTCTTGGATGATTAGGTACATATAAACTAGTTCACTTAATTTTAGCCCCTCAAATGGGGAAAGTAGTTTAAAACAAGAGGGTAGAAAAGAGAAGACTTAAATTATCCATCTGAAAATTTAAAATATTTCCTGGAAACAAAGAAAAAGCAGGAAACTCATTAAGGCCCTTTTAGAAATCTTTCCCTTAAGAGCAAATTGGACAAAGATTTGAAATTATAATGAACACAAATTAACAGGAGATTAAAGAAATTAGATTTCAGGAATCTTTTGAACAGTGTTCTAGGCTAGAATCAACATCTAAAAATAAGCACACGTTTTAATTAGGTGCCTTAAACAGAAAAAAAAAATAATAGAAAATTGTGAATTTAGAGGATCCCTAATTGGTAACTGAGCATTTTCATAGAGCCTAGAAAGAAAAGAAGCTAGAAATGAAAATAAGTAATAGCTGTCCAAATAAAACAACTGGCCTCCAAATAAAAACAGGAATCTAAGGTCCTCCATATTCTCTAAGAATCAAGAGGGTATAAATAAGTGCACCTGTGGATTTCAAGGAGCAAGGTTGTTGGAAGAGCCTGTGCCCTATATTGACTAAGAAACAGGGTTAATAGTTCAAAATCTATGCAATGATGCTGCTCTTAGGGAAGCATTAGCAGCCCCCAATCCCTGTCCTTTCTCTAATTTCTTGAAGAGAATTATGTTTACATAAAGAAAATTGGGGGAGGTGAGAGCCAAGATGGCAGTCTGTAGCCAGCTTTCTGCAGATGCTCCTGTCCAGCAGGAGAGATAAAGGACAGAAATTTAGCAAGAAAGCCAACGGTTTGGAATTGAGCCAAAAGAGAAGGGCGAAGAACCACGTCAACCCTGCTGGAGTGACCTGCGACCCCAAGTATACAAATAAAAGGTACAAAACACATCGCCAAGTGGACGGGAGTCTCCTCACGCCATGAGATCAGCTCGCAGCATACTCCATACCTCCATACAAACAAGCGAGCAGAGTTCAGATGTCCTCCCACTCTACCACATGGGAGAGACCCTCTAAAAACCAGACCTCCTTCCCCTACTAGGGTCCCATGGCACTCTCCTGCCAGGCATAAAACTGTATAAAACTGTATATATTCTCTACCTGCAAGTTTGAACTCCTGGCACTCCCCTCCACTCTCACCCTGAGGTCTGGAGGTCTGTCCCTCATGGAGTCCAGATTCTTGGACATTTTCTCAAGGGGTGTGGACAGGGTATGGGCTGTTGCTGATCTGTGCTGTTTTTGTGGCTTGGGAGTGATGAGAGGAAAGTGAGCTGAGAGGAGGCTGAACTGGAGAGGCGGTCCCCTGAGGCACTGAGCGGCAGTAGGAGCGATGGCTGTGGGCCTCGCACCCCTGGAGATGTTTTGAGGAGACACTCCCACTCTCTCTGGGCGGCCAGGGGAAGCTGGCTTCTCCGGTTGCAGAGCAATCCTGTGACAGAGGGGCAAATCTCCGGAGTGAAGGATATGCCTGAGGTGGTACCGGGCAGCTGGGGCAGAGTGCAGGATTAGAATATACACGCTGAGAAAGCTTTGATAAATTTCAGCCGCACCTGGCCCTCAGAGGATGACAGCTGAGACAAAGGGCTGAAGCTCACAGACTGAGTCAGGACTATGAGCAGCCCTGCGTCTCTTCCACAGGGCAGAAATTCTGCGAACTTGTTCTGTTCTATCAGCAACATCAATCAGGGACAGGGCTGGAAGTGAGTGAATCACCCCAGCCCCTATCAAGTCAGGCCTCACCTCTCCCCTGCCAACACTGACAGAAAGTGGTGGACTGACCGAGGAGCCACAGAGCCCCTTGTGACCTAGGCAGGCACAAACCTCTAGAGCATCTGCTCATTGGAGGGAACTGGATCACAGCCCTGCAGGGTTCCCAGAGTCTGGGTGTGACAGAGGGGCAAGGTGGGGAAGGAGGCATCAACCTTCCCAGACTAATTTACTTGCTGGGGGGTCTTCCTGAGCTCACAGAGCCCTGGAGCCAGTTATACTAGAGCTGCCAGCAGACTCCTGCTATGTAGTTGCCAGAGACATTTCAACTCTTTGATTTGAGGTTGGTACTGGCTGGGACAATTGATTGGGACCTCTTCAACTGGGCCAATCACCCAAGGACTTTCCAACATTGTACACTGGGTGTGTGGTAGTGGGACGGTTTGATTTTCCTTTTCCACTTTTTGTCTGTGGGGGGGGGGGGGCAAAGTGACCTAACTGCTGGTATTTCTCCACAGCTCATATTCCAACACAGAGTAACTGATTCTCTAGGGTAAGACAGAGACCAGCTGAAAATAAGACAGAGCCACTTATCTCCACCACATCAAGAAGGCCTCAAGTTTCGCAGGCAGTAGCAAAGTATGGGTTGGCAAAACTCTAGGGGAAAATGTACAAACACTAGTCCCAGCTTACAGGCAAAGGACTGGTCAATCACTACTCCTAGAACCCCTAACCCAACTTATCCTTACCTACTCATCCAGCCAAATGGTGCAAAATAAATATGGGGCGGAATCAATGGAAAAGCTCTGGAAACATGAACAAACAGAGTAGATCAACGCCCCCAAGGAAAAATTTGGCAGACACAAATGACGATCATATGCATAAATGTATAGCTGAGATGTCAGAAATTGAATTCAGAATTTGGATTGCAAACAAGATCAATAAAATAGAGGAAAAATTGGAGTTAGAAATTCTGGGAGCATTTCAAAAATTGTCTCAAGAAGTCAAGGAATTCAAAGACCAAATGACCAAAGATTTTGACACATGGAGACAAGAAGTTGCAGCCCTTAAAGATATGAGAAACAAAGTAGAATCCCTCAGTAACAGAATGGAGCAAGCAGAAGAAAGGATTTCTGACATGGAAGACAAAGCTTTTGAATGCTCCCAAAACTACAAAGAGGTAGAGAAATGGAAGGCAAAAATGGATCATTCGCTCAGACAGCTCTGGGATAACTTGAAGAAAACCAATATTCACCTCATAGGGATATCTGAAATTGACAAAGTGGTGTCACAAGGCACAGAGTCTCTTCTTTATGAGATTATGAAAGAGAACTTTCCAGACATGCCAAGAGATTCTGAAATTCAGATAGCAGACAGTTTCAGAACACCAGCACGACTCAACCCGCAGAAGACATCCCTGAGGCACATCATAATTAAGTTCACTAAAGTTAACATGAAAGAGAAAATTCTGAAAGCAACCAGACGCAAGAAATCTATTACCTACAAGGGGAAGAACATTAGAATAACTGCAGATCTCTCTGATCAAATCTTTC
>CAUYRH010019994.1:0-30514 GCA_963574655.1 Perodicticus potto | reverse complement strand
CCAAACAACAATGACAGCTGCAACCAAAAAATGGCCGGGCATTGTGGTGGGCGCCTGTAGTCCCAGCTACTTGGGAGGTGGAGGCAAGAGACTCGCTTGAGCCCAGGAATTGGAGGTTGCTGTGAGCTGTGATGCCATAGCACTCTATCTAGGGCAACAGCTTGAGGCTCTGTCTCAAAAAAAGAAAAAAAAAAAGAAAATACTGAAGGGTTTCAAGAGTATAATTTGACCTTCCAGTGATAAGCCAGCAAACTACTTACAGGTTTTGTATTTTCTTTTTTTTTGTTTTGTTTTTGAGGCAGAGTCTCACTATGTCACCCTCAGTAGAGTGCCTTGATGTCAAAGCTCAAAGCAACCTCAGATTCTTGGGCTTAAGTGATTCTCTTGCCACAGCCTCCCAAGTAGCTGGGACTACAGGCGCCCGCCACAACGCCTGGCTATTTTTTGTTTGTTGTTGCCATTGTCATTTAGCTGGCCCAGGGTGGATTCAAACTCTCCAGCCTCTGTGTATGTTGCTGGCGCCATAACCGCTGTGCTACAGGCGCTGAGCCAGGTTTTGTATTTTCTTTTCATCTTTGTGAGTATTTATAGTTGTTTTTTTTTTTTTGAGACAGAGCCTCAAGCTGTCACCCTGGGTTGCAGCCGTCATTGTTTGGCAGGCCCAGGCTGGATTCGAACCCGCCAGCTCAGGTGTACATGGCTGGCACCTTAGCCCGTTGAGCCACAGGCACTGAGCCTGAGTATTTATATTTGTAAAACCTCTTTTTTTAACTTTATATAACAAACATTTTTCCATGTCACTATATATTCGTCAATAATATGATTTTTTTGTGGTAGAACAGTAGCCGTCGTATGGATATTTTATCCCCTATTGTTGGACACCTAGGTTATTTCCAATTTAAAAAATAAATATATAGGTGTTTTTCCTAAAAGGAGAATTACCTGTCCTTTTCAAAGTTATTGACATTTTAGCCTTCCTCATACTCAATGTCAAATTATCCTTCTCATAAGTTGTAAAGTTTGCACAACCATTAACAGTGTATGAATGTTAAGTTATGAAGACCTGCCATTGATCTTAGGCCTATTTATAAAAGTACAGCTAAAAGGACATTTCTACGTGGCCTATGCACAGCCTAGGCCCATTACTGCTTTTGTCATAACAAGAGCAGCAATTGGCTCAAAACACCAGTCATTGTGATGCCGATGATGTCGTCTCCTGAAGGTTCTAAAAGATTGTTTGATGTAACTGCTTCACTTCATGATTTTTCTCTTAATCTTTTCTATCATGTTTACAGTGAGAATTCAAATACTGTATGGCTGCATACTGTAGCTACAGTATGCCTGGCCTATAATTCGGTGCCATTTGTGTCCGTTTATTATACTAACAAGGTAGAAAAAGCAATCCCAGCCTCCTCAAAAGGTAAAACTCTACTATTTTTTGTATATTACTAGAGTTTTAAAATAAGGCTAGATAAATGACAGTACATTCAGAAATATAAGTACGATAGGAGTTTTATGAAATATTTTGTAAAGAACACATTTGAATCCAAACTTAAATATAAAATTTAATTTCTGTTTTTATAGTAAAATTTCATTTCTTAAGAACAAGGGTAGGAGATGGTACCAGAATAGAATATTAAGCTTTTGTCTTACTAAGATTGTAATTTACACAAAAAAGAAGTGTATAGTCCTGGTTAGGCTGCATATTTTTTCATCACAAAAGCAATGAACAGGTCATCTTCTCTCCTATCTCGTAATCTGTTGAGTCAAAATAGTTTGAATTCTGACTAATCTCATTTGAAAGGTCTTATTTATTGTGTTATTTCCTTAATGCCTTTTTTCCGATGTGTGGCTTCAAGTAGTTGTCCTTAATGAAAAAAAGAAGAAGATTAAGCATGTGACATGTTTCAGAGGACAATAATTATGCTTTGTATGTTCATTGATACAGGCTCTAACAGTGGGTAGACAGTGGGTGAATCTCAAAAAGTCACTTTTAATTAAATAATCTTACCCTAGAGAAGAGGGTACTCCTTTATAAAAATTATTTGTCTTTACTTCTCTGCTTTTTCTGTGGCCCCCTATCACTCAGTAAACTTGTTTCTGAAATTTTACAGAAATGGGATATTCTATAAGTATTTTCCCAATCTAAGTGAATGCAATTTTGTTGACTGTAATACTCTAGAGCCCTTCATTTCTGGCTCTTCCTGAGGTTTTTACCAAACAACTGAATGTAGATATGTCTCTTCCCGTGTCTTCATGTGAACATTGCCCTTGTGATAGCTTCATATTTCCCTCATCTCATCATTCGGAAGCTATTTATCTATTTTTTCCACTGCCTTCTTCAGCCTCTCCTCCCCCATCCCTGAATGCCTGTTCAGCCCCCGCACATCAGCCGTATTTATTCCCGTAAAGATAGTGACACTTATGGTTTATTCTAAGACTAAATCTGTGTTGCCCAGTGACTAAGGACTTAAGCATGCACTCTGCTTCTGCGCTTACCCTCCTACCTAACTTGACTACTCAACATTTTTATTTTTTTTCCCTCAGAATGCCTTGTTTTGGCACAGTTCAGTTAACACACCATTGCCAGGCCACTAATTGATTTCTGAAACCTGACATTTGCTTTTTGTTTTCTCCTATCTTCCCTAATGGTACAGCACTACTCAGGAGGAAGGAATGCGAAGAACTAGAAAGTTCAAAGTAATTGAGGGTCTGTCCATTCATACTGTCTGGCTTCACGCCAATGTAGAACCTGGAACATTTGAAAAATATTTATCAAGTTTTAACCCTTTTGGCTAAGGCTAAGTTGATGGAACAGGTTTGCAGCTGTAGCATTTGTGTTAAGAGCAACAGCAAGGAAGCTTGGTTGAACATGTTCTTTCTATGCTCAGATCCGATGGCAAATGTCTCTGAAAAGGATTCCTTTCCAATTTCCGTACTATTGTACAGTGCTAAGCTAGTTATTTTCTGTGAGATTGCAGAGCTGGGCAGTTCAGAGAATCCATTACTTAAAAGTGGCAGCCCTATTTCACAAATCCTTTTGCTAGAAATGAAATTTAAATAAATGCTATTGTACTTTAGCAAAACAAGAATATTTTCGACTTTTTAATTGTATATGCATCAGGCAGCTTCATATTTATATTTATTAAGAAAAGTAGAAATATGAAAAAATTAATGACTATAAAAATATTAAACATCAAATAGTTGTGTGGGGGTTTTTTGGGTTTTTTTTGTTTTTTTTTTTTTGGAAGTGGAAAAACATTTGTGAATGAAAGCCAGTTAAAAACTGGTGTGAAATTATAGAAGTATTTCCAGTAAAATAAATGTATTTTATTGCAGTGGAAACTTAGGTTGAGATAACAGGCCACTGAAACACTGCTAACAAGAAAGACAAAAGGAAAAGTCTAGACAGATTTAGAAACACAGTAAAATACAGATGGATACTAAGTTGTATTAAATTTAAGTTAGACTTAGCTGAAAGTTAAAAGAGTACAAAATGTCTATTCAGAATTATCTCTACCACACTCAGGTTTGATGTTATCAGCATTAAGTAATTAAAAACCTTTCAAAGTTCATTTTTTAAAAAAAATGTTACATTAAATCCCATATCAATTCTATAATCTGTTTCTAAGATAATTAATTACATGACTGGGTCTAACATTATAGAAAATCAGGATAGCTTTTTAAAGATGAAGGTTGACAGCATGAGATTGTTTGGTTAGAAAAAAATTTGCAAAAGCACTTACTGAATAATACTTTTCTAACGTGAAAGTAGTCATCACCTATTCTCTGAAAGCAGCGATCATAGCTATAAAAATGAATCATGTATTAACAGGGAAAAAAGGAAAAGGAGAAAAATCTAGTTTACAGCCTAATTTTATCTTTTCTAATAAATACATCTAATCCTCTATGTGCATATTAATTTTAATCTACACAATGAAAATGAGATCCATAACTCTGATATATTCTTCCAAGTGATTCTTTTTTCTAAGAGCCCCTTTGTAAACCTGTTTTACTGTGACGTGATGTTGTGTGTGTAAACCCATCTAATAGTATAGTGTGCTGTCAACATGCACACATATGTAGTAATATTGCAGGCATTTTTATTGCAGTTTGTTGTTCCAGCTTCCCAATAAGCCAGATAAAATCATGTACAAGAACATTAAGGATTAAGGGAAGTGGTTTCCTTAGGTGCTCGCTGGCAAAAAATTCACCCTCCCAGTACAACAAAGTAAATGGACGGCAATATATTTGGCTATTACCTCCTACAAATTTGGATTCCCAGTTTCCAGAACTGCTGCGTGTCTAATGTTTGTCTTTGGTTGTCTTTTCGTAGGAAAAGGTGTCATAGTGTTAAGTGAATGTGCTATGTTTCTGTTTTGTAAATATTAAGGTACATTTTTTGAAAATACAGTGCGAGCAAAAATAAGTCAAAGATGTAATGTCTATTTAAATACACATTTGAGCTAGTCGTGCTTAAATTAGATCCCGTGCTTCGGCTAGAATCAACATGGTTTAAATATTAAAACCTTCAGAATTCGTATGGCCCATCCCCCCCCCCCTTCCACGGATAGGAGAAGGTAGAAAACTTCTAGCTATTTAAATACTGAAAGGAAAAAAATCCAGGCTTTTATGCAAGCACCTTAAACCTTTTATCCAGGACATTCCGAATTTGATTTGCTAAATGGATACATTCACTGCTAAAGATACCAGGAACTGTTTTAAATTTGTTTATCACACCGCCCCTAGTTTTGCGCTAAAGAAAAGTATATTTTGTATACTTAGAAGTACACACTCATTAAAGTCTCTAAAAACCTGAGCGCCCCCACCTAGCTGCCTTCGGGGTTTCAGCTTTTTGAGTTTCAGGTCCTTGCACAACACCTAAGACGTGCAAGACTCTTTTTCTCCCTAATCCTGGCAGCAACAGTCCGCAGAGGTTTCCCCCCGCGTCTCCACCCTAATTCCCCCACTTCCTAGATTCCTCCCGCTCCTCTCCTTCCTCCGCCCCCGGCTCCGCCAGCCCAATCTGTCAGAGAAGTTGTGTACAAACTGCGCGGCCGCCTTGCGCGCGAAGCTCGTGGCCCGAGAGGGGTGCGGTCGGCCCGGAGGAGGCGGGGCTCCGGGAGAATTTCTCCCTTCTCATAGGCTAGCCGCTTCCGCTCGGCCGGCCTCGGGGCCTCGCGATTCGCGACAGCACTGCCAGTCAGGCCGGAGGGCCCCGCCCACCTGGAGTTGGTGAAATAGAGGCGGGCGTCAAGTGTCAGTAGTCGCGGGGCAGGTACGCGCGCTCGCAGCTCGCTCGCTGAGGTCGGAGTGGCGGGAGCGGGTTCCGGCGAGTGCGAGAGCGCGGCGGGGCGGGGTGGGAGAAAGTGGCCGCCCGGAGGACGTTGGCGTTTACGCGTGGCGGAGCAGAAGAGTTTTGCTTTTCGTGCGCGCCTTCGAAAACTGTGCTTGCTGTTGGCTGAGGGGTCTGCCCGGAGCCTCCCCTCCTCCGTCCAAAGCTCAGCGCAGAGCTCGCCGGCCAAGCCAGCGTGGGCGAGGTGGGAAGTGCGCTCGACCCAAGCCCCGCGCCCGGAGCCGCGCCCCCCAAGTGCCCATGGCTACGCGGGTGCTGACCATGAGCGCCCGCCTGGGACCTGTGCCCCAGCCGCCGGCCCCGCAGGACGAGCCCGTGTTCACGCAGCTCAAGCCGGTGCTGGGCGCCGCGAACCCAGCCCGCGATGCGGCGCTCTTTCCCGGCGAGGAAATGAAGCACCCGCACCACCATCCGCAGGCTCAGCCGGCGCCGCCGCAGCCCCCGCAGGCTGCCCCGCCGCCCGCAGCCGGACCGCGGCTGCACACCGAGGAGCTGGTCCAGGTAGGAAGAGCCGCTCCCCTCCCTCCGCCTCCCTCCGGGTTCGGGCGTGTCCCGCCGCTGCGACGCGCGGGCGACAGGGGCCGCTCCAGGCTGGGGCGTGCGTCGGGGCGCACCGGGAGCCGGTACTGGGGTGGGCAGCCCCGCCCTGTCCCCCCACTCCCGGCCTAGGCACCGCGCTCGGCAGAGAGTAAATGGGGGGACGCGCGGCGTGCGGGGGGAGGGTCCGAGAGGAGTCTGCCCTGGCGGGACCGCCTGGGAGAGATTAAGCAGGGAAGCGGGCGCTCACGCGCACCTTACTTGTTTTCCTTCCATTTGGGGAATGAAACCTTGTGCCTCACGCTAGATTTTACTTAGATTACGCCCCTGCTTTTACTCCTCCCAACGCTGTGCTGTGGCCTTGGACTTTCCCCTTCTCCAGTAGTCTCGGGTTAAGTAGAAACGCAGTTTGGGGTTCTGGAAAGAGGTCCCCCAGGATTTCCTCCCCCAAGGCTCAACCTGCTTTAGGATCGATCGAGGGGCAGCGTTTGGGAAACGAGAGTTAGGAGAGCTAAGGTTGTATTGGAGCGTTTATTTTTCCTTGAAAAGAAAGACAAAAAGGAAAAAAAGAACCCAGGGTGGTGTTTTCTTCGTGTGCGCGTAAATTTCCTCCCGGAGCCGGGTTGAAAGCTGGCAGTTGGCTTTTACACTTGCCCGGCAGCCGAATTAGAGCAACCGCCTGTTTCTTTCGCCCACGCAGGGAGTCATATAGCCCAGAAAAAACTTCCCGGGACTTTTAGCCTGTCCCAAGGAAAAAAAAAAAAATTGGAAACATACCCACATGCAAACAGCTGGAAGAGCTAAAATCAGAAACCTCTAACCGCCGCGGGAGCGCAGTGCACGAAAGGGTTTAGTTCGGTTTATTTCAAGACGCTTGGTTGAATAGTTTGTAGCCCTTTGGTATATTGTGTGTTTGTCACCCACCGCCTGCTGGGGGAGGGGTGTCTTGCCAGTGTCGGTGTGCTGTGAGAGGGCAGTGGCATTTGTCAGAGATGTGATTCACACGACTAGAGGGTTAATTTTTATTTTTAAATCGTGTCTATCCGGGAAATCCTGTCCTCATCCACACCGAATGATCTGAGGTCTGAAATGAAACGTCTTTGAAATTAAGTAGTAGCAAAAAAATGACTGTCTTGGTCACCGATTAAAGTGCCACAGTTAGTAGTTCCATAAGCCATTCGATTTAGGTGGGCTCCTTTTTTCTTTTGAAATTGTCTTTTCAAGGTTAAAAAATTTAAAAATCAAGTTTATTAGGAGAGAAGATAGCTATTAAAAAAAATGGAGTAGACGCGTTTCAAGCTCCATTACGTCCTAAAAAAAAAATCACCCTTTGAAAACCACAGTAGAACCTCTCTAGTTGACCACCTCCTTAATTTGACCTGGTTTTCATAGACTGGACGTGCTCCACGGGTACGGATCTGTACGGGAGGCCTAGTTCCTCGTGTTGACCGGTTGGGTACATGCCGTGGGTGGTCACCTTACAGAGGTGGTGCTCTATTTGGTTGTTTCAGTTTGTCAATTTTCTGCATTGAAGACACCACGAAGATGAGGGATGACTGAGCTTTTAACAGAGTTAGTGGGAATGTAGCCTTGGCCCACTGAGGAAGACACGCTAAATGTTTTACTGATGACTGTGCTAGAGATACTGAAGCCTCTCCCCACCCACAGGCTCCTTAGCACCATCAAGGGAGTGATTTTCCCCTAGGTAATTAAAGATCTGTTTTAGATAGGGATATGAATAGGAACATTTCATTATCATATTAGCCAATTATAGAATCTGCTGATTAAAATCAACATTTAGCTCAAATGTTGAATGTGAAATTGTTTTGTTTCAGTGGATACTATGTTTTGCTCAAAACATTGTATTTACGTTTCCATTGAAGAAGAAAAGAGCTGAAATAAGCAAAGAACATTTTATGTTAAGTATTTCAGAAGTATCTGGCCTACCCAAACAAACAAGCAAACCAACTTTGTGATATTTTGACAGTTTGCAGATTTTTTTAAACCACGTTTTTCAGTATGACAGACTGAATGGAGGTAGTTGGGCCCTATTTCAATACCTACTTTAATTGCAACTGTAATGGGGCAGGGAATCCTACTTGTCCTGGGGTGATGCCTGATTGTTGCATCAGAAAGGATTGTTTTCTGGGTGCTTCCTTATTCCTTGATTTGCCTCTTTCACTTTTAGTCTGGGGTTTAGTGGGGGAGCGGTTTTACCAAATGCATGTTATACAGTGTTTCATAAGGTTTTGGTCAACCAGTTATTGCACAATGGACAAAATAAACCTGTTTACAAGCGACACTTAGGAGTCTGCCCCAGTACTCGACGGAGGGATTGTTGGGAGGATGTTTAGGAAATACAGACTGTCCTTCCCGAGATTAATCAGGTGGCTCATGCATGGTTGTATCTCTTCTTTTTTAGACAAGATGTGAAATGGAGAAGTATCTGACACCTCAGCTTCCTCCAGTTCCTATAATTCCAGAGCATAAAAAGTATAGACGAGACAGTGCCTCTGTCGTAGACCAGTTCTTCACTGACAGTGAAGGGTTACCTTACAGTATCAACATGAACGTCTTCCTCCCTGACATCACTCACCTGAGAACTGGCCTCTACAAGTCCCAGAGACCATGTGTAACACACATCAAGACAGAACCTGTTACTATTTTCAGCCACCAGAGTGAAACGACAGCCCCTCCTCCGGCCCCGACCCAGGCCCTCCCTGAGTTCACCAGTATATTCAGCTCACACCAGACCGCAGCTCCAGAGGTGAACAATATTTTCATCAAACAAGAACTTCCTACACCAGATCTTCATCTCTCTGTCCCTCCCCAGCAGGGCCACCTGTACCAGCTCCTGAATACACCGGATCTAGATATGCCCAGTTCTACAAACCAGACAGCAGTAATGGACACTCTTAACGTTTCTATGTCAGCTGCCATGGCAGGCCTTAACACACACACCTCTGCTGTTCCGCAGACTGCGATGAAACAATTCCAGGGTATGCCCCCTTGCACATACACAATGCCAAGTCAGTTTCTTCCACAGCAGGCCACTTACTTTCCCCCATCACCACCAAGCTCAGAGCCTGGAAGTCCCGATAGACAAGCAGAGATCCTTCAGAATTTAACCCCACCTCCATCCTATGCTGCTACAATTGCTTCTAAACTGGCAATTCACAATCCAAATTTACCTGCCACCATGCCAGTTAATTCTCAAAACATCCAACCTGTCAGATACAATAGAAGGAGTAACCCCGATTTGGAGAAACGGCGCATTCACTACTGCGATTACCCTGGTATGTGATCATCCCTGGTTGAAACATCCTGGAGTGTGTGTGCATGCCTGCGTGCGTGCCTGGCTCAGCGTCCAGCTTTAAATTTACGTAGGAAAGTTGTACGTGACAGTCAAAAAATCACCTGCTTTGTTTTTTCCATGTTCCATCTCTGTGCTTTACCTGATATGTAAACCAGTTAGTTGATCGGTGGCTTATTTTATGTATTCAAAACGTGGCTAGACTATTCTGGAAAACGTTGCCACAAACGGTTTTTCTCTTTAATATTAAATAAGATTTGAATTTCTAATATATGTATCATTTAGAGTCATGCCAGAGCTGCGTTAAGATAGCAATCGAACACATTGCAGTTTTAAATTCTAAATTAAGCTCCCTGGGAAGAGATTAAGTAGAGTAGAGGAAAATAAGGTTTGGCGATGAAGTGGGGGTTGTAGGCAGCTAGCCTTTGCAGTAGGTACGAGCCTGTACAGGATAGATTTAGGGGGATAGCCTTTGAGCATGTGCTCATTCTAGAATGAGATATGTGGCCCAGAATATAAATTGATGACGGTACATGGATATATCTACAAGTTGCTGGCGAAAGCTGGTTCATGATTAATACAGGGCAAAATTTATTGACTGTGGTACATGATACGGCATGACAGGCTAAATGAAAAAACAAGAAATGTGGGAGGACAGAAAATTACAGTCATCTGGGATAATGACTTTGCATTGTCAGCTCTAGAGCCATTAAAATTTTTTTTTTAAAAAAAATATATACCATAATAGCTCTTAAATCACAGAAGTAAAGCACCTACTGGAATATAAACACAAATTTTCCATTTGTAGCTTGGCTTGATTATCCATGTTCTTGCCTATTAAAGTGATGCATATGAAACATCACTTTATACCTTTAATAAGGTAATGGGGGAGGGCCCTTTAAAACTTTTTAAACTGAAGCTTCAAATAATCTCAAGTAGCATGAGAGATTTCTGCTTGAAAGCCTGATTTTAAACACTGAATCATCAAATGTAAAGATTTCAAAAGGATCTCTAAAATGACAAGCTGTTGTTCCTTCCCTCCTTTTAGGCTGCACAAAAGTTTATACAAAGTCTTCTCATTTAAAAGCTCACCTG
Source organism: Perodicticus potto (assembly GCA_963574655.1). Taxonomy (NCBI): domain Eukaryota; kingdom Metazoa; phylum Chordata; class Mammalia; order Primates; family Lorisidae; genus Perodicticus; species Perodicticus potto. Next base: position 20,213 of record CAUYRH010019994.1, on the reverse strand, counting down.
AGGACTCATACTGGTATGTAATTTTCTTGTTAATTCTGTGAGTTGTGTAAATAGTGTAAGTGGTATTCATCCTTTTAAAAGCCAGCACGTGTTTGATCTCTTCTTCTGTCAACTTTTATTTTTTTTTAACGGCCTACCTTTTCAGAACTGGCTTGGCTCAAAATTCAGTTCCATGAGAAAGTCTGGTTCCATAAAGGCTGAAGATGTTCCCTCTCAAAGGCCTTGCCCTGTCACCTCAAATAGAATTAATTGCCCCAAATGTAAACAACAATGTTTACTAATGGATTTTAAAAACTTTTAATGGCGTTGCTATTCTTCTCTTGAAGGAAAAAAATATAACTCATTTACTTCCTCCACGGCAAATCATTTTGCTTTAAGAAAGCGCTAGTAAACAATGAAGACTTTCTCATTTAGCACGTACAGCATAATTGCCTCATATAGCATCTTCAGTTTCACCTTTACCTTACTGTATGCTTCTGTGCTTGATGAAAGTAAGGGCTGAAATTGCAGGGTATTAAAATTGGGTGGTCCAAAATGGGGTTACAGTTTAAAAGTTACTCTACACCCTACTTTCCAATCTACATACGGGTGATAATGTTAGAAAGACTTCATCCTTAACTCTAGCTTACAACATTCTCTCTTAAATGTGCTATTAAGGTTAGCCCCTTTAGATTTATAGGTATTTGTTGTTTTAAACCCATAGCAATCACTTGAAGAGCTTTTTTAATTTAAAAACTATATCAGAACCAATCTTTAGAGGAAGCTAGGTAGCATACTTTAAAGGTCCTTAAATATTTTCAAGTATCTAGATGGTTATTATTTGTGATTTTCTTAAGAAACAGCCCTAAAGGAAAGAACTTATATAAAGCGGGCTATGTTTTTTCCTCCATAAATACAGCCTTACCTAAAGTTCAAAGAATAAGTTTGCTAATAAAAGCAATGACCTAGCAAAATGTATTATTCCATCATTGCTATGGAAACCAAAGTATTCAACAGTTCCTTTGAATGGGTTGTTGGATTAGTGTGAGGACTTGAATCTCCCCAGGCTAGATGTTACTATGGAAATTGAGTTTTGATAAATGAAGTAGTTATCTCTAAATGTTGCATTAAAAAGTAAAAGCCTTTGAACAAAGGTCAGTGCTGAGATAGAGCCCTGAGAGGAATATGTTGCAGAAATTTTGTATGCATGCTAGGAAGTCTTGCTCGATATCCCAGCAATAAATACTGCTTATTAAAATAGGAAGAGTGTTAGCAACAATGTGGCAGATTCCAGGGCTTTTTGAGAAACTGCTTTTAAAGAAAAGATACCTCACATTTGTCTATGAAATGAATGGGTTGTTTTGGTGTAAGGTTTTTAGATATAGAAAGATTAATTATGTAAGAGGAAAGATGCTACATAAGCAGCCCAAGGTGGAAACTTTTATAGTTAAAACACCCACGGAAGAATTAAGCATGTAATAAAAACTTCAAACTAAAGTTTTCAAAATACAGATGACAAGTGCCAAGAAAATATTCCATATAGAACTGGGAAAATAACCTTTTATGGAGTATCAGTGGAAATAATTTAGAAACATTTCAAGTATTGTTTTTTTCTCTTTTGAAAGTCCTTGAAACAACAGATAGGAAGGAGGGAACCTGTTTTCATGGGGTTAAAGTCTACTAATAAAAGAGTACAATTGCATATAACGATGTAATCGACTGCTTATTGCCAGGGTGTAGTCAAACCATATCTAAATAGCCTTTCAACCCCTGTGAGGGTTTAGTGCTCTGAATGCTCATACCTGTGATTTAGGAACTTGACCTGCTGGCAAAGAAATTTAATAGTGGGTTGTCGTAACAATGCTTGTACTAATAAAAACAAACTAAAAAGAGGACCTAGGTATAGGGTGGGCCCTATGCCTCAACTTTTTTTTTTTAATCTGGTCATAGACATTGTGGGCATCAACATCTAAGGAGAGAGACGATGCAATCCAGTTGAATAAAGTTTTGTTTGATAGTCTTTCAAATGCCTTGGGGAGGGTTGGTAGCAGACTTGTTCATCTGGCTAAACCCGTTCTTGGGTAATCATAGAGCATTGAGGTTGTTTTCTCCTCATTTCTAGTTTCTGGACAATGCCTTTTTAAAATTACCTGTGCTTTCATTGCATCCTTCCCACTCAGCCTGTTGTTTTTAAATGAATGTATCTGAAGCCAGCCAAGGCTTGTTTTTTTTTTTTTTTGTCGTCGTCGTTGTTGTTTTCCTCTTCCTTTTAAGGCCCAGGTAGATGAAACAGTTTTTTTCAATAACTTTTCTCATTTGTGTGTTTTTTGTTTTCTTTTTGTGCCTCTCCCAATTGGACAATTTATTTTAAGGGGCTTTAGAAAACTGCATGGCAGTAATGTTGATCGTGTAGTTGATGACATAAAATAAATTACACTTTCGGTGATTGCCATTTTGCAGGCAGAATGCGAAGCACCCTAGCATTTCTTTGGAAAACTGTAATTGCTTTAAAATGTCAAGTTACCTTATGTCTTAAAAATGATTTAAGCAACTAAAACAACCTACATCTGAATTTAATTACTTACTCTGGATTTTAGACTGGAAGTGCTTCTTTAACATGGACTACAAATTGAACCTAAGCGTATACTACGCAGTCTTTCCAAAGTAGGACCACCAGAATTGTCACAGCAGCATTCAAATGTTAGATTTGTCTTATTAGAAAATCATATGTAAATAACACAAAGTTCTATCTTCTTTATGTGATTAGACAAAATACCTGAAACATAATTTGCTTCTCTTCCAGGGCATAATTATATTTTATTTGTATCTGTACATACATAAGGTAGGGTACTTACAGGCCCATCCTGGGTGTTTGCGTGTGTTTTTTCTAATACATTTGCCTCTGGTTAGAAATAATTATTGTGGCTGCTTCTAGGATAGTAATATCAATGAATGATACATTTCCAAATCAAAATATTTGGGCGTGTAATAGTGTTTAAATGAACATTCTATTGAAATCTGTGTCTTGCGTATAAAAGGACCTATACCCATGATTCTAAAGTTGCTACCAAACACCTTTAAAAAAAAAAGTGTCATTTCATCCTTATAAATCAACATGACTGCTAAAGTATTAACTGTAACCAGTGTTACAGCTTTTATGTCTATAAACTTTACTTTCTTTTCATTAATTTCATAAGGAAAGTTTAAAATAGTTTCTAAGTTAGGACAGGTTTGAGGCTGGAAGAAGTTAAAATCATTAGTTTAAAAAAAAAAACCGATGACTGTCTTCAAAGAAAAATTTGCAAGAAATTTAAAAACTCCTTCCTCATCAAAGAAAAGGTTTGGAGAAAGTAAACAGTGAACTCAGTACTGATGAATGATGTCCTATGGTGAACCTGAGAGGATGTGTTAAAGCTGGTGGGAAATCTGGGTATGGGAACGTTTTTAGCTCAGTTTTCAGCCTGTTCTATCTGAAATGGGGCAGAGAATTAGCAGCGGTACAGAGAAGGTCTTTGAGCAACACTGACACGAGGCTCAAGTGTGCCTCAGACCCAGACTCCATGCATTGGCCATTCGGTGTGTCCAAATGATCCCCCAGTGGCTTACCACAAGTGGACAAAGGAAAAGGACGATGTGAAACACCCCTGCAAAAGAAAATGGAAACGTGCAGACATCATAGGAACACAAAATGGACTCTTTGAGTAGAACACCATACTCAAGATTATTGTTTAAGAAAGAATTTTACCTTAAGTCTTGAAAGGGTTTTAGTCCAAGTGTAGTTGAAAGGGGTAAATTTCCACGTTTCTTACTTAGGTCAGCAATTTATTTCCTCATGACATTTATAATTAAGATGTGTACTTTAAACTATGTAATTTCTATTTTCAATTTGCTGCTAAGCTATATTGATTTTTAGTTTTAGGTTAGGTACTAGAAAATCCTTAGGTATAAATTTCCTGTCTAGTTCTTGGCTCCAAAGTTGTCATCCATTGAATATAAGAAGTGTAGGTTTTGATTTTAAAATATATTCATAATTTTGACAATAAAGTTATTCTCATTTAAGGCACTTCTTCATTAAAAGAAACATTCAAAATACTCTGGACTTTTCTGTGAAACGGTAGAAAAGGAGTGAAAGGCTTTAAAAAAACTGAATAGGAAGGATTTCACTTTGGGTCTTAATGGAAATGGATGGAGATCATACAGTTTGGATCTAGAGATTGGTCTATGTTGGTTAAATGTGCAACCTGATTTATTGGTAGAGGTAACATAGGGAAAAAATACGTTGCAGGACGTAATTTTTTTTTTTTTTTTGAGACTATGAAAACTGTGCAGGAAAAAGTATCACATTTAGCCTTTAGTGTTAAGTGTCCTAGTTAAAGATTCCTTAAATTACTTTCAAGATTTTATCATTTGCAGTTTTGAAATTTATTTTTTGTATTGAAAGTTTCAGGCCATGCTAAAACAAAAGTAATGGCTTAAGAGACCTTCTGGTTCAGACCCCAGGAAAGGCATTTATGAGCATGAAAGCTTAGAAACAATTTCTTTTTAATGACTCACTGGGAAGATTAAACTTTGCTTCTAGGACTTGTTCTTTCATCTGAAAAACATTTACATAGGAAATTGATTAAACATTGCTTTGAGATGATAAAGCTTATCAAAGGTTAAGAAGCATAATTTGATTCAGCAAATATCTTTCACTGATTTTTGTGGAGAATCTAGAGATCAATAATCTCTTTTTGTTCTTAAACTGTTGGGAGATGGTAATTTGTAAGTAGATTAAATAAAATTGCTGAAGTTGGGGTAGAAACAATTAGCCATGAAGGTAGAGAGCAATGTTTTTAAAAACTAAAAATGTAATCCAGAATTGTGCGTTGGCAGATACTTTTTGATGCTGTAGAATGCACCTGTTTATTTGATGACCTGCACCTTTTGTGGTGAAAGATTAGAAACAAAGTCATACCCTGTTTTAGTGAAAGTATCTCCAGGGCAGTCATCCTCCTTTGTGATTAAAGTGAGCTACTTTTTAGACGTGCACAGTACGGAACTTTTACTGAAAAACCTCAACATAAAAAGAAATTTCTTTTTGGTTAAGGCAAACCCCTCCCTTCGTGAGTCGGGAGGAAACCTACTAGTCAGGATAACCAAGTTAAGTACAAATGAAAAGAAAGGCCATCTAGTACTCATTCAGTGCTAGAAAACATGAAAATGTAGGATTTTTCTGTTTTGGTTAAGAAAAAAAGCAAAGGTAAAATATTTCTTATTATAAGAAAATGAATCTGAGTGTTATCTTTTTGTCAGGAGACTCCAGAATTGGTATTTCATTTCATGAAGCCTGTTAAGGACAGGAGAGATTCTTCATGTTTGTGGAGAACCGGAGGTGAAGTTGCAGGAGTTTAAGAGCCCAGAGACACTTTTTCTACTCCCCCCCCCTTTTCCTTAATGAGAATAACTAAATTGTTTCAGAGATGCTTTAGGAAAAGTACAGCAGGTGTCACAGCAGGAGAAGACAGTCTGGCCCATAAAGAAATTTAAAGGGAGTGAAGGAGGCAAAAAATATAGCTACTTTTGAAGCCTTCATAAAGAAATATATGTACAAGTGCAAATCAGAAGTTTAAATTTAAGTGATGGGGATGCAGTGAAATGAAATGATCTCATGTTCTGTCCCAAGGTTTTCTAGAAGAATTAAGGTGAATTGGATTTAAAGAAAGTGATAAACACGAATTGACCTGAGAAAGAGGGGAATGAATTTCTTAATATTTCCTTTCAGTTGTCATTTTCCTCACAGTGGGCACATTACTGGTGGTACTATATCTAGTAAATATTAGATGCCTTGGCAATGCTAATCTTTGAAATGGACCAGTGTTCTGTGCAGTGCAGGAGATCTGCTACTGTCCTACAAGATGAAAATGAGGTGTTTTTAAAAAAATTTTTGGTAAATAGACATAGTCTTTGTCTACCCAGGTTTGCAGTGTGGTGGCAATATCATAGCTCACTGTCACCTGGATGGAATTCCTGGGTTGTGAGCCTGCTCCGTAGCTGGGACTACTGGTGTGTGCCACCACGCCTGGCTGATTAAAGTTTTTTGTAGAAACAGGGTCTCACTGTGTTGCCCAGGCAGGTCTCGGGCCTGAAGCAATCCTCCCATGGTGCTGAGATTACAGACATGAGCCACTGTACCTTGGCAACAATGAACTTCAATAAAAAGATTATTCAAATGGAAAACTACTGGCATAGATATATAAAAATGTGAATCAATAAGCTGAAATCACCCCACTTTTATCTGTTTTCTTGTATATCTAATATTTTCCTATGAATTTTTCATTTTTATTTTTTAATTTTAATTTTTTTCTTTTTCTTTTTCTTTTTTTTTTTTTTTTTTTTGAGACAGCTCATTACATTGCCCTGACTAGAGTACCCTATGGTCATAGCTCATAGCAACCTCAAACTCATGCCTCAGTTTCTCTAGTAGCAGGGACTTACAGGTGCTTACCACAATGCCCAGCTAGTTTTTCTATTTTTAGTAGAGATGGGGTTTTTTTTGAAGCAGGTTTTGCTCAGCCTGGTCTTGAGCTGAGCTGAAGCAGTCCACTAGCCTCGGCCTCCCAGAGTGCTAGGATTATAGGTGTGAGCCAATGTACCTGGCCCCTGTGAATTTTTTAAATCAGCATTTCCCACTTTTCCCCTTTTGATTTGTGGAAGCAAATGTGATATTGAACCTATTTTAGAGGTTCTAAATTCCGTAAATCTCTAATGATGGGGAAAAACCTAATTGTTATTGCATGAAAATATTTTCCCCTTGAAATAAGAGCTCATTTTGAGCTTCAAGGATTCTTAGTTCTAAGAGTTTAGGTACTGACTATTGAAATGATTTATTCTGATTTAAAGGTTGGGATTGTTTATGTTTTCAGGAAAGGATATAGATTTTAAATTCTTGGCCTTTTGGCTAAGATCAAGTGTAGATTTTAAGTTCTTTGAAGTCAGAAACCAAGTCTTATTTGTGTTTTGTAAGGCATTTTAGTACACGGTACACCCTGTTTAAAAGCTGACTTTTAATTCTGATGGTTTGGCTCAGTGCCTGTGGCTCAACGAGCTAAGGGGCCAGCCACGTACACCTGAGCTGGTGGGTTCGAATCCAGCCCGGGCTCACCAAACATCAATTGATGGCTGCAACCAAAACATGGCCGGGCGTTGTGACGGGAGCCTGTGGTCCCAGCTACTTGGGAGGCGGAGGCAGGAGACTCGCTTGAGCCCGGGAATTGGAGGTTGCTGTGAGTGTGATGCCACAGCACTCTATCCAGGGTGACGGCTTGAGGCTCTGTCTCAAAAAAAAAAAAATAATAATTCTGATGGTTTTAGCTTTTATGTTTATCAGATATTGATTGGATTGTCATAGTCATCAGGAAGGAAACAGATGTGCAAATTGTGCTGTAATAAACTTAAAAGTTACCTAAAAAAACTAGTCTAAGAGAACTATTTCCATTTGTGATTTTCTTTTTCTTTTGTTAGAAGAATGTACGTAGAACATTTTAGGGGGAAAGGTCTTGATATCTGAGTCTGTTGAGCGGAGAACGTTTTCATTCCATTGTGGTAGGTTCAAAAGTCATTCTTTACTTTGCTCATCAGAGGAAAAACAAATTTTTTCAGTTAGTTGATAAAGATTTTTTGAATACTGTACCAACATGTTCTGCTAACCCACTCAAGTTCACTTAGTTTGTGGGGAAGGAACCATCATCATTGGTGAGATTTGGGGATTGCCTATACCAGCATGGAAGTGTTTTCAGGACCTCTCAGTTCTTGGAAGGTGGGTCTCCACAGGGAGGTGGCTTTGCTAGGGGCACCCTGTGCTTCAGATAGTCTGGGGTTTGAGGCCTCCTGTGAGTCCCTGAAGCAATTCCTTAATTCACCTTCACAAGCAGCCTTAGAATCTCTAAGTTTGAACAATATGTATGTGTGTGTTCCTTAAATCATTCAGAGAGAGTGTATTAGTCTTTGCTAATGGAAGATGTAAGTGGGACATTAAGGAGAAGTGGCAGGCCGGCATTCTTAATGTGGAGCTCATCATTTCGCTTCTAACTCATGGGGTTATCGGGAGGATTCAGTGCGGTAATGAGAAGTACCAATTTCTGGAGTGTGCCTGCTCTCTTTTCCTTTTGCTGGTACATATTTCCATTTAACATTTTTGTAAAATACGTTAATGACTTTATCAGTGTGGATAATATGTATGTTTAACATGAAACTTTTTCCCGAAGATCAGGGATTCCTAACAAAATATTCCTATAAGTTTAAAGTAGAATGAGAAAATGCATGCTTGAGTTGAGATAAAGTTGAAGCTTCTTTTCCATGCTGGACAGGCTTGTCACTTTTTTCTTTTTGCCTTTGGAAAGTTTCACATTAACAGCACGAGAACTTAAAAATACAGCTGATGTTGAAAGAGCTTAACTAAATATTTTAAATTGGTGGTATTGGACAGAGGTTCTATAAAAATCCAATTAAACTTTTGAAAGCTCTATCCTGTTGAAATACAACTTAAAGGAAGTCAGTTTGGTTTCCCAGAAGTACTGTGCACAGTGTTTCTGGCCGAAGAAGAAAGACCCGAGTCTGCTGTTTGGCTAGAAATTGGGCACCAGCTTCCTCTATGATGTCTGACTTGACCAGTGTTGACACTTGAACAAATCCCATAGAAACTTCCCCAAGAGGGGAATAGTTGTCCTTACTTTTAACTTGGCTTCAGTAACTAACGTTCCAGACACTGGTAGTATTCTTGGCTGAATAATCTATAGATGTGCATAAATTGAGAGCAAAACCCCAAATGTTTTAGGAACTTTAATGGCTACCGTATTTCAACCAATCAGTAAAGTAAACTTTAAAAAATTTTGGGTGCAGTTTATTGCTTCTGAGCCAATAAAAATAGTGGACAAAAAGAGTCTGTCCCTTGTTTCTTAAACTCTGAGAATTGAGTTCTCCTGCTATTTAATTATTAAATTCAAAAGTCTAGAATGATTTCTTTTAACATGGGGCACTTTAGGAACTTTTTTCCTTGCCTCAGACATCCGAAACAACTTTGTCTTTCCATTAAATGACAGTATTTTAGCCAATATGTTTCCGTGATTTATTTTTCACAAGGAACAAAAACAAACACTTAAGTGCAAAATTATTTTTTTCTGTTTGAGTTATATCTACAAACACGATGGCACATTTACTACTGGTGTTAAAATATTTCTATGTATCAGGCAGATTATATGTGATTATAAGTGAGAGAAGCGATTTGTTTATGTTACTTAGAAGATTTAAGTGCATTAGGTTAAATTTCTAGTTCGAATTTACTATGAGGGAAAAAAAGACTGCCAAAATCGAAATGTGCATTTTTTATATGGATTGATAGGAGTCAAGAAAAGGAATTAATAAAAAGTGTGTTTTGGATCAGAGCTAGAAGGGAGGACAGAGGAAGGGGTGGCTTGGAGGTACATAGCATGGGGGATAAAGGTAAAGTCTCATGGGAAGTCATTTGCACCAGTTTCATATGGTCTATTTCGGCACTTTCTTCGTTGCCCCTGTAGGATTTTTCGAAGAGTCCCATGTGGTTATCAGGACAGCAAAAACATATTTAACCACAGGCTGTAGAAATCTCCGCTGATGAAGACAGTGTCTTTTAAAATCTAGACTTAGTTGGGTAATCCTACAATTTCCTGAATATGATACTGCTAAATTAGGCAGAAAGGTTGTTGAGTTTCATCGATACTAAATAACAAGCATTCAGAGCAACTCTGAGGTTCTTTCTTGTCAGAAGAAAAGATTTTTTTAAAAGGGAATTTAGGAGCTAAAGAAAGGTATCCACATAAAACTGAGCAACAAGCCAACTGAACTTTAATATGTAAATTTATCTCTCAAATTCTAATCTAAAAAAACCTACCTAAATTCATAGCGGATTATACAAAGTGAAGCATAAATATAGGAACTACTAGTTCATTGAGAGATTTAAGTTTTGGAATTTATTAGGAGAATACATGATCTCAAATGGCATTAATTCCGAAACAGTGAGGTAAGATTGTATTGTAAGTATTTAGTAACTTTAAAAGTTAAGCAGCTAGCAAACCTTGGTGAACATTAATAATAATATACATGACAAGGTAGGAGGGGGCTCACATACTAGTTCGAGTGGAGAGAACTGTGAAGGAACAGAATAGCAGACGAACCTTTTCAGGCTTATATAGTACACGAATACCCTGCAGGAGCCAGGCAATTTTTGTTTTGTTTTCTGTTGCAGACACTTGGCAAATTGCTTATGAAATCAATTTTGATATAACACTTGAGAGGTTAAGTGCACACATCAGCAGATGTTACAGTTGTTAACCATTGTTTTCCTGGTTCGTTTACTAATTTGAAGTTATCAGTACCAAATTATGTTTCTAACTTGGTTTTGCTTCAGTCTGAAAAAAGAGGGCGTGGACGTGCTGAGAGTGTGAATGTCAAAAAGAGCCAACACACTGAAAGTCTGGTTTGGAGGCCGGGTGTCCACGTGAATTAGTTTAGGAGCTGTGAGCTTCAGTCTGGCTCATTAGAAACCTCTAGCACCAGGTTCTGGCAAAGCAGTTTCGGTACCCAAAATGCAGTGTGTAGGTGATTGGAGCCGCTGCGGAATTTTTCCTCCTTGGCCCATCTTAGAGTCATTAGTCCTGTAAGAATCTAACTCGAGTTTGTTGAAGTAGAAAGCAGATTCTCCCAATCGTGATAAAGCTTCCAAGCTTAAGAGTCCTTTGGTGGATGTTAGATGGATGTAAAAATCAGGGCACTGATTGCTTTTGCGTTTGCTTAAAATTTGCCCGAAATGGCTGTTGTTCAGTCCTGCGTCAAAGGTACACATAGTACTTTTTGTCCTTATATAGATAAATAGAGGCTTCTGCGTGACTTAGAGGGGGATCTCCTATGTGTTTGGTTCATAATGGACTTCGTGGGCTTTAACAGAAATAGGGTGGTGCTGTTGATGCACGGTGTTCACCTGGAGAGCGGCCCCCTCACCTCTCTGTCCCTTGTCGCAGGTGAAAAGCCATACAAGTGCACCTGGGAGGGCTGCGACTGGAGGTTCGCGCGGTCGGACGAGCTGACCCGCCACTACCGCAAGCACACGGGCGCCAAGCCGTTCCAGTGCGGGGTGTGCAACCGCAGCTTCTCGCGCTCCGACCACCTGGCCCTGCACATGAAGAGGCACCAGAACTGAGCGCGCAGCCTTCCGAACCGTACACCTGTACTGTTCCTATATAAAGAGAAACAAAAGAAAAAGCAAACACACAAAAAACCCCGGAAATGTATATTTTGTATATTTGAGAAAACAGGGAATACATTGTATTAATACCAAAGTGTTTGGTCATTTTCAGAATCTGGAATGCTTGCTGTAATGTACATGGCTTTACTCAAGCAGATCTCATCTCCTGACAGTCACATCTCAGTGTGGGGAAGGGTGGGGGCGGAGGGGGGCGTGTCACAGTGTTTTTACCTAGGCACCATCATTTTCAAGTGACAGTGTTTAGTAAACAAATGGGTTGGCATTAAACACTAAACACCTCCTTTGGAGGAGGATGGATCGTATGTCAAGATTTTACTTGATGTCAGGTAGTTTCTTTTTCAATATCGGGTAATTCCTTGGAGAGGTATGCAGCGTACCTGGCAATTCACAAATAGCCATTGAACAAATACTTTTTTGTTATGTTTTGTTTTGTTTTTTTTTTTTAAAGAAATGAGTTGCCTATATTTGCTATTCAAAATTTTGTAAATATGCAAATCAGCTTTATAGGTTTATTACAAGTTTTTTAGGATTCTTTTGGGGGAAAAATCATAATTCTTTTGAAAATAACCATGAGTACATTTACAGTTAGAATTTGTGGTAAGATACCTCTTGACGTTACCAAATTCATTTCTTTTGGGGGGAAGGAATACTAATCATTCAAATGAACTTTAAGCAAATTTCATGCACTGATTTAAAATAGGGTTGTTTATTTTAAATATGAAAGGCATTTTATATGAATTGTAAACTGAAGAGCTTAAACATAGTTAAGATATACAAAAGTGAAACCTCTAACAATAAGCTAAACACAAGTATCGTTTTTTAGAAAGAAGGACTTAGGGTGTAGTTTTCACATGGCCATGTTCACAATGATTCAGTTTTCATGAATGGAAACGTTGACTTTATGATGCAGTTTTCATATATCGAGATAATTGCTCGCGCAGTACTGTTGGTTAGATGACAATTTATGTGGATTTTGCATGTAATACACAATGAGACACAGTAATTTTATCTAAATTACAGTGCAGTTTAGTTAATCTGTTGTTAATACTGACTCAGTGTCTGCCTTTAAGTGTAAATGATATGTTGAAAACTTAAGGAAGTGCTACAAATATGCAATATAAAATAGTAATGTGACGCTGATGCTGATAACCAAAGGGCAGAATAAATAAGCAAAATGCCAAAAGGGGTCTTAATTGAAATGAAAATTTAATTTTGTTTTTAAAATATTGTTTATCTTTATTTATTTTGTGGTAATATAGTAAGTTTTTTTAGAAAACAATTTTCATAACTTGATAAATTATAGTTTTGTTTGTTAGAGAAGTTGCTCTCAACCTGTATATAGATGATAAATGGTGTAAATAATTTTGTAAGAGGCTTCAAAATGTTTATACGTGGAAACATACCTACATGAAAAGCATAAATCAGTTGCTGTTTTGCTTCTTTTTCCCTCTTATTTTTGTATTGTGGTCATTTCCTATGCAAATAATGGAGCAAACAGCTGTATAGTTGTAGAATTTTTTGAGAGAATGAGATGTTTATATATTAACGACAATTTTTTTTTTTTTTTTTTTGGAAAATAAAAAGTGCCTAAAAGATTCGTGTTGTGCCTGCCTTCTTTACCTACAACAGTGAGGACATTGGATTCCCCAAAGTAGCTTATTTAAAATGGTCTGATCAGGGCAGTTAATGAAAAACCAATTTCCAGGCTCTCTTAGAAGAGCCCCTTATAACCAAAACCTGTATCATTTAAAAAATATAATTAGTAATATAAAGGGAGGCATAATTTATGAATACTTATTTTTCTGTCTGCTACATACATATTCTCTTAACCTTTCAACATCCTTAGTTGAAAACAATGTAGAGTTAACTTGAATGGCTAGGTATTAAAACATATATTTTTTTCCCCATGTTTACAATGGCTAATTTTTATTTCTCTGAGTACAACTGAAATAGAGCATCTTTGTATACATTTACTGGCTATTTGCTTTCTTCTTTTTGTGAATTTTTGTTTTTAATTAAGTCATTTGTACATAGATCATACGTACATTTATGCCGTTATGGGATTCGATGTGTTGATTATTTGTACAAATTGGAGTGCTTACATGCTACTAATCAACATAGCTTTCACCTCAGGTACCCAATTACAGCATTAAGATAGATCCAACTTACATATTTTTGATAAGCTGTGTGAACATGAAACGGTGATTATAATCCAAGCAATCCTATCAACTGAGGCAAACAAAACAAGAACTGGGTTTTAACACTTCCTCCCTTTTTATTTATTTATTTATTTTTGAGACAGAGCCTCAAGCTGTCACCCTAGATAAGAGTGCTGAGGCATCACAGCTCACAGCAACCTCCAAACCTGGGCTCAAGCGAGTCTCCTGCCTCTGCCTCCCAAGTAGCTGGGACTACAGGCGCCCGCCACAACGCCCGGCCATTTTTTGGTTGCAGCCGTCATTGTTGTTTGGCGAGCCCTGGCTGGATTCGAACCCACCAGCTCAGGTGTACGTGGCTGGCGCCCCAGCCCGTTGAGCCACAGGCGCCAAGCCAGGAAATAGTTCTTAAAGTTGCTTTTATCACATCTCTGGCAATGAACTGTGTGTTTCTCATACTTGCCTGAATGGTGAATGCAATGGGCTCTTCCCGCACGCTCCCATTCACAACAAAGCCTCGGTTTGTCCTGTCGGTGGCCACAAAAGTAAAGCGGTCTGTCTGGGTGTCCCCTCCTAAGTGCTGGTAGGCCACGTGCCTGCTGTCCACGTCCTGCTGAGTGAAGTTGTGTTGAAGCAGCACTGTCCCACGCAGGTAGAGCTGGCCATGCTTTGGGAGCTGCGCCAAGAGGAAGGTGAGGTTCTCCACAGGCGTGTCAGGGTCACTCAGCTGCAGGACATCAGGGGAAAGCAGGTCCATGGCCCCTTCGGCCAGTCTCAACCCCTGGTTCCTAGTCACCACGGGCAAGGCTCTGTCCACACTCTGCAGTGTGATCTCAAACACTCCGTGCTTGGTCCGCAGTCCATTGCTGACGATGAATCTGGCAAAGAGAGGCAAGGCAGCCTTCAGCATGGATTCCTGTGTCACCATCTACTGGAATGAAACGGTAATACACACCTTTACTAAAGGGTATGCCGCGACTCAGATGAAACAATCAAGGGCAGTTCTTTCAGGAGAACACCCTTCTACCATTAAACCAGTCACTGGATAACACATAAATTGACCATTCCACACCCACGAATATTTTCCCAACAACATTAATGCTAGGCCCAGGTGACAGAGGTGGAGACTCTGCCAAAGATACTTTTCAGCCTTGTCAGCACTTAGTGTATAGTTCCTGGAGCCAAAGAGGAATTGCCCATCCAATTAGACACATGCTATGAATTCGAAGTGTAATAAACTTTTTTTTTTTTTTTTTGAGACAGACTCACCCTTGGTTACCCTCAGCCTCCCAAGTAGCTGAGACTATAGGCGCCACTTCAACACCCAGCTATTTAGCTAGCCTAGGCCTTGTTCAAACCCACCTGCCTCATTGTATATGGCCAGCACACTCACCACTGAGCTACAGGCTCTGAGCCATAAACTTAACTTTTAAGATTGATAACTGAGAGGCCAATACAATAAAGTATTGAATAAGCTGAATGTGGCTAATTTCATTTTCTTCATGTTTTCATAGTAAATTTTATAAGGACAGATCACATTTCTCAGTCATGTAACATTACCTAACTTATCTCCCTTTTCTGGACCTCACTTTTACTCTTCTATAAAATGAAAGGATGGTCAGATGATTGTTAAGTACCCCGTAACTCTGAAGTGTTATATGAGGCTCTAATCTCGTACAGTTCACAGTGTTTCTGCATCTGCTCCTTATAGAATATGTGGGAGTTACACTAGACCTTGATGATTCCCTTGCTTAAAAGAAAGGTTCAGAAACTTCATAAGAGATCATAAGGAAAGTAGTACCTGGAGCTGGACCTAGACCCAGGTTTTTTGGCCCTCCACCCTCTGCTCTTACAGTTTTTAATAAATGATGCTTCAGTAACCCACCACAGAAGACTGATGGCACCTAAGCACCATTGCAAAACTATAAAGAGAATGCTGAAATTATACACACCGAAGATGAGAAAATCCTCTCCGCCAATCTTGGGTTTGTGATATCATAATGTCCTTTTTTGATTATTAATACATTGATCGCTAAATCACATTCTACCTGATACAGCCAATCTCTCACTCTAATTTAAATGATCTTCAAAAATGCACCAGAGCATGGTGGTTATGGTGCCAGCCGCATACACTGATGCTGGTGGGTTCGAACCCAGCTGGGGCCAGCTAAACAACAATGACAACTGCAGCAAAAGAAACATAGCCGGGCGTTGTGGCGGGCACCTGTAGTCCCAGCTACTCGGGAGGCTGAGGCCAGAGAATTGCTTAAGCCCAAGAGTCTGAGGTTGCTGTGAGCTGTGACGCCACAGCATTCAACCCAGGGCAACATAGTGAGACTCTATCTCAAAAAAAAAAAAAAAAAAAAATTTTACCTAATCTTTAAGGAAAATTAAAAGTTTCATAAAATTGTGCAAAAAAGATGCAATGTTAAAACTCCAAAAAGTTAGGAAATCACTACTACCAAATGGGATTAACGTGTTTACCATATTCAAAAGAAATGTATTAAAAATAATTGTCGAGTTTTGCCATTCATTTTTCTCCATTCACCATTGTTGCCAGAAACATTCTTGGAGGATATGCTCATATTTCAAAAATTGTGAAAAATGTTTGCATGAAATTTAGGAATAAACTACACATATATATCCTTTGGGGGGGTTCTTCATTACTAGAGAACGTATGAGGATTATACTTTGATTTTATCAATCTGGCAAATTTGACCAAGGAGCTCTCTATTATTCACAATATTACCCAAGGTTTCTTCAGTATTTGAGGGCCGATGCTTGACTTCATGAAGGACCGTGAAGCAGGTTGTGGGAGTGTGAGGTTCAACCGCCTGCCTGAGGCAGGGGAACAGGGAGAATTGCGGCTGGGCAAAAAAGGAGATGAATTTATCTGACTATACATTTTTCTTTGAAGGCTTAAGTTTTTGAGGTTTCCAATTATCTAATTAATAAAATTACCAACAAGGAAAACATGATGTGATGCAAAGATAAGTAACTTTTTGTCCAGAAACTAAAAATTGCTAAGTGAAACATAACAAAGAGAGCAAATTTTGACATTCGATACACCTGGACTTAGAAAGAAGGGAACCTACTCTTTTTTCACAGTGTCATTTTTACCATTTGAATAGGATTTTAGATTATCTTTAGAATTATAATTGAGAAACATCATGTAGTTTTCTTGTCGTAACTCTAAACCTTTGGTAAATTATCTTCTAGGAAAACTGGGTAATTTCATTGCTGAAGCATGAAGTGTTTACAAAATTAGTTATTTGTCAAAAATAAAAAGCACACCTAGAAGGTGTGTGTTCTTCAGCCCTTTTATTTTTGCCTTTTTGGCAGTCACAGGTCAAGTGAGATGCATGTTTAGGCATAAAAATCGTCTCCATTTCTCAGGCAAAGCATTTCATGGAATTGTGTCCTTACTTTATTGTTTTCCGGCTGCTTTTTTATATTCCCCTCCTAGACCCCTTCATCTGATTCAAGGTAAAATAAAAAGAAAAGTAGGTGTTCCCCAGGGCCTCCAAGCTCTCTTTCTCCACATTGCCCCTCCAGAAGCATGTTTCACACCTCTCGTTTTACCATTTTACAGAGAACGGAGCTCTCTGTTCCCTACCCGATCCCTGTACCAAATGTGCACTTACGGAGAGTTTTCCATCAGCCACGGATAGTTTAGTACGAATGAAAGCAAAGGTCATATGTTTTTAGAATTCGCAGTAATATGGAGTTAGACTTTATTCTCCATTGAAAGTCTGCCAAATATCAGAGGAAAAGGAAGGAGAAGGAAGAGGAAGAAGCGGAGAGACGGGATGGGGAGCCACGGGGTCGACAGTGAGTCCCCGCGTCCCGGTGGCTCCATCGGGGGCAACCATGTTTCATATCTGATGCTGGCTTTCCTCTCTGGAGACCGCTTTCCAAAACCGCCTGCCACGGTCCTTGACACGCAGTCTTCGGGCAGCTGCATTTACTCTGTGAGAGCACTGAGGCTCTTCTGATCCAGGCTGCCCGACTCAGACTCCCCCCTGCCTGCTGATGGGCTCTGACCGTGTGGGAAATGGGCAGTCTGCCATCAGACAGATGGGCAGGGGGCGAGCAGGCCAGAGACCACGGAGGAGTCAGAAATATGTTTACTGAGGCCCCTGGTCCCAGCTGGGACCCCGAGGCAGCTGTCTGCACTGACCTAAAGCTAATAAGCCAGGAGTGAAAGGGATGCAATTTCTAAACACGACCGGATCAAGTGAGTCCTTCCACTTTGACCAGTCACAATGCAAACTCCTCCCGGGCAGAAAAACGTGGTCAGATGCAGAGGGACAGGTCATGGTCGGGTTCCTGGGCAAAATAAAGCCAGCAAAGCAAGGGAAGCAAGGACAGGGCTGTTCATGTCTGCAGAAGCTGCCCCAGGGATCTTCCAATGCTCCCCTCCCTCACAAAATCCTCCAAAGATACGTCAAGGCTGGAAACAATGGTGCCAAGACCATATCGGACTCCGGGCCGCGGTGCAGAAGCCGGAGGTATGGAGGTGGCTGCTCCTTCTGTGAGTCTGCTTTGTTCCCTTTTCCTTACTTGAACCTCCCGAGGAGGGAGGCAGCCCAGATGACCACCATTCTCATGAAATTTGGGGAATGACTCTCAGATTTGTCTGGGCTGCCTGACTCGTCTGATTTCACCATTACCACCGTGCTTTCAAGCTTTCTGCATTTCCTGGCAATAAAATTGGCTGAAGAATCTGCCATCTGTCATGGCATTTAAAAGATAAAAATGGAATCATAAATAGCGCCAGCTCCTCAGGAAAAAAAAAAAGAGAGAGAGAGAGAGAAAGAAAAAAAGAAAAAAAAAAGTCCAGCCGGCATGTCAAAATGGAGGACATTAGCCTGTTCTTTCAGTACCCGGCTGCCAGCAGCTGAAGTCAGCTTGCTAATCACTTGGTGTCATCTGTCCCAGAACATGCTGCCAAATCTTTCTTCCAGGCCAGCAGCACCAAACAATGCAGGAGAAATTTATGATTCACAAAATATTTTTGCAGAAGGTAAAATCTGACCATTAAACTCCCCTGTTTAATTAATGCTGCCATATCTTACGTTAAAAAGGAGAGGGGGGAAAAATCCTCTGCCACAGGATTTATCTCTTCTAGCCAGCCAAATTCCTTGCCAAATTTAACAGCAAGCAACATAAATTTAGGCGATTAGATTGGTTGCATATATTTAATTTTTTAAAAGCACCCCAATCACACTTTCATTAAAACCGGGCTTGCAGCTTCGGTTTAGCGCCACTTGACAAGCAACACAGCAGTCCGTGACTGGGTTAGCGAAATGACAAGATTAAAATGCGGGTCTTGGGCAGATGCTAGGCTTTTCCATCATAAATATGCAAAACTGCTGGCAAATACCAGAATGACACATCGAGGAGGTTCCTTTGCACAAACGCATCTTTGCCGCACATTTTTGGTACAACAAAGTGTAATCGAAAGAAATCTCCACTGGAAATGAACTCTTAGGCCCATATTCAGTGATGACTTTTTGAGGTCAGTTTAGGTGACTTGATTTGCTTCTTGGAAACTTGGCTTCCTTATGCATAAAATGGGGATGACTACATTTCTCTCAAGGCAGTAGTTTAAGGTCTAAGGAAAATACAGAAAAAAGTCTGGTACCTTGCCTGGTGCATTGCCAATGCTTGAGCAAGTCTAGCGTTCCTATATGTAAATGAAAGGATTGGACCCGATCGATGCTTTTCAACCTTTGTTGTTTGTTTTCTCCCTACAGCCCTGTTCCCTAATCTCAAGCCATTCAGATGCCACCATCGTAATTTTTGACATATACCTGTACTCCTCAGACTCATTATTTACTATTTCACTTTACATCAATTCACTTTTTTACTTAAATAAATATACTTAAAAGGAAACTTTTTAACTGCTAAGACTGAAAATTTTAAATACTAAAAACTTAATTGCCATAAATACTAAAAGAAAAAAACTATAAGGAAGTAGTGTTTGTAATTCTAGCTAGATATTATTGCCCAATGGCTTGATACCTGAGGCCTGTACTCTGTTATAAAGGGGAAACAGTTAAGTGGGAACAGCTAGTAAAGACACATTAGCACCAATCTGCTAAGGAGCCTTTTTTTGCTAAAAGAAAGCCTTGCTCAGAAACCCAGTGTGCAAAATAAACTAGAAAATGAAGTATCAAAAAACAAAGCTTGATCAGTACCTTGTTCTGAAGGCCTCAGAACCCCACCAATTTAGTTCTTCATTTTCTGTTCCTGGGCAGCCCTGGGAGAGCTTCCATAAATCCTAAAGTCTCCTTGGAACATACTCAGAACAATGGATGAACCAGACCAGTGGTTGCTCGTCCTGCCTACATCAGAATTGCCAGGAAAACTTTTAAAAATACACCTCTGGGCCTGAGACAGGACTTTACCAAAGTTGCTCTCTGGGGCGAAGCCCAAGGATTAGTATTTTTGTAATTTTCCAGGTAATTCTCTGAGGATCTAGAAATGTAGGCAATCCTGAGATAAATGATTTCTAAAATGTCATCTAATATGACTTTCTCTGGATGCAAATTAGAAAATTTGTACAGTATCACTAATCTTTACATATGGAGATTTTGTTTTTTGTTCTCATCATCTGATTAATACCTAACCTTCATTTTTCAACATCTTTTTTTTTTTTTGAGACAGAGCCTCAAGCTGTCACCCTGGATAGAGTGCTGTGGCATCACAGCTCACAGTAACCTCCAATTCCTGGGCTCAAGCGAGTCTCCTGCCTCCGCCTCCCAAGTAGCTGGGACTACAGGAGCCCACCACAA
>CAUYRH010019993.1:0-23485 GCA_963574655.1 Perodicticus potto | reverse complement strand
GGTATATATCCAGAAGACCAAAAATCACATCACAATAAAGATATCTGTACCAGCATGTTTATTGCAGCCCAATTCATAATTGCTAAGTCATGGAAGAAGCCCAAGTGCCCATCGACCCATGAATGGATTAATAAATTGTGTAACATGTATACCATGGAATGCTATACAGCCTTAAAGAAAGATGGAGACTTTACCTCTTTCATGTTTACATGGATGGAGCTGGAACATATTCTTCTTAGCAAAGTATCTCAAGAATGGAAGAAAAAGTATCCAATGTACTCAGCCCTACTATGGAGCTAACTTATAGCTTTCATATGAAGGCTAAAACCCAATTACAGTACAAGAATGTGGGGAAAAGGACAAGGGAGGGTAAGGGATGGGAGATTGTGGGTGGAGGGAGGGCAATTGGTGGGATCACACCTACTGTGCATCTTAGAAGGGTACAGGTGAAACTTACTAAATGCGGAATACAAATGTCTACTTACTTTGATTAAGAAAATGCCATGAAGTCTTTTTTAAACAGTTTGATGAAAATATTTCAGATTGTATGTGAAGTCAGCACATTGTGCCCCATGATTGTACTAATGTACACAATTATGATTTAATAAAAAAAAAAAAAACAGAAGCCATTTTCCTAAATGAAACATCACAAGAATGGAGAAACAAACACAGGTACCCAATACCCAATTGGAACCAATCTACCAGCACTTAAGTGTGTATATGGAAGTAAATCTCAATGAAAATCAAGCTTGGGGGAGGGGGAGGAGAGGATTGATCGGGTACAGTGTACACTCTCTGGGTGAATGTCACACTTACAACTTTGACTCAATCTGTACAAAAACAAAGCATGTAAACAAGACAGATATGTTCCTAATATTCTGAAATAAAAAAAAAAGAAAAAGAAAAAAAGTTGGAGACAAAATTTGTTAAAAGGCTGTGAAATAGATGTGAATTGGTAAGAAATAATGAAACTTTTACATAATCTGAGTAAAAGGTAACAGCAACCTGAATGGAAACAAGAATGATGGTGGAACAGAGGCTATGAGCTTGGGAGATGTATATCTGTATACACTAGAACCTCTGGAGTTGACCATTTTCCTACATTTTCATAGACATGGAGCATATGTCTGTATAAGTATGATAAACCTAGTTCCTTATGTTGACCACCTCTGTATGTTGACCAGTTTGTTACAGTCTGTTGGGTAGTAAACCTACAGAGGTTATACTGTATTTAAAAGATACAATTTGTAGCACTGGTCCTTAAGCATTGGCATGCTGCTAAAGTGACTAATCAAAAAAAAAAAAAAAAAAAAAAAAAAAGAACAAAAACAAAAACAAGAATGGACATGTAGGTTTTATATGTGCAGCTACCCCCAACCAGACTGATTTTAACACCAGATGCCTAAGATTCTTGACTGTTTAACTGGATATGGTGCAAGCTGACATCAACCAGTATACCATGGTCCTCAGGAAGTATGAAAAATGTAAGTAGCAGGAAAATGCTGCATGTTTCTCATTATTATGTATCATAATATTTTCTATTGCTCACATCACTATTGGTGCCAAAGATATTACAGGGCAAGTTTGCTGATTAAATTGTCAATGCTTTGGGTAAACAAATGGGAAGTGCTGTACAAAATTCTACCTGATTTAAGAAAATATTATGTTTTCAACTGAGGACAAAATATATATATCAAAAGTTATAAATGATTATGGGGCAATTAATATCTAAGAGAAAATATATATACCACTGCTTCATTTCTCTTTATGCTAGTATAACCATCTCCATGAAGCTTCTATCTGGAAATGAAGATTCACCCACCCCCACCACAAAGAGCAAGGCAATAAAAAAAGAATGATTAACAACTAACTCACATGCATTTTTGAATTTCATAAGAGACTTGATAGGCCAAATATTCTTAGAGCTTATACTTTCTCAATCCTAAAGAATCATACTAATTTCAAAATCAAATAATTATTTCTATTCAAGAAAATGAATCACATTACTCACAGATAAAAGAAATAGTGTTAAAGTTACCAAATGCATACATTTGAATAAAATTAAGACTTTTTTTAAAATTGTAGAACAAAACCAAAGTTATTGATTGCTTGCCTACCCAATATCTCACCCACATCTCTCACATTCAAAAGAGTTTTATGAGCAACTTGGGGCAATTATAACCAAAAGGTTTTGTTATTCTAGCAAATAAAATTTATTTTACTGTGGTAAAATTTTATTTCCCTTTAATTCAGTAGAAAAACTGAAATACAAACTTATATTCAGATTAACATATACACAAGCAAACTTTTGCAACCCAGTTACCCTAACAATATTCTAAAAATGGTTAGGTCTCAGAAGCAATATTTATTGGATTTATTGTGTGTTTCATTCCATCAATCTTCAAGTTCCCTTTTTATTTGAAATTTAATCAGCCAAAATATTATAAAAGCTGAAGCATAGAATATTTGACCATTCTCATGTGAACAGGAAAACCCATAATCGGATAATAACCTCTAGTAATCTCTACATGTTTTACTTAATGACTATTTAAGTGGAAATAAACAATTAGCAATTTTTTAATGCTATGTCTATTTTAAATTCTTGGAGGTCTTTTGTCCTTGAAATTTGTCAGATATTTTGCATTACAGAAAAGTAAGACTCTGAATTTGGAATGTTTTATAAAAGAGAGAATGAGATAGTCAATTTCCCAAATAGCTAAGAGTTAATATTTTAACCACTAGTGTTTGTCCTTGTGCTTTGAAAAGGACACAGTTTTAAAATATGCGACTTTTCCCCTGGCTCTGAAATAGAACACCTGAGCATAATTTAAACCTCACTTTATTATCCTCAAAGTTTGGCCATCGCTCTAAGTATTATGTAAAACTGATGTCAATGGGGTTGCACACCATCCAAAAAAGATTCTGATTGCTTCAGTTGTCCTTAGAAAACAACACTAATAACATTCTGTCCTTGGGTCACTTGCAGCTAATTACATAATTGATTACTCAATGAATATAACACTCATAAAGCAAATACAAGGTGTCAATTACTGGTCAATGCATTAAGGCCTCAAAGATCTTTATATTAATCTCTGACCCCAAGAAGCTTGCTTTCCATTAGACCAGAAAAAAAAGCATGTAACTGGCCAACCATCTCTAGCCAAGCCCAACAATTCCAGAAGGCATGGTATGATGCTCCTATTTTCCATGAGAAAATCTGGGTTCTGAAATGTTGAATAATTTGACCCATAGTGAAGGGAACAGCAATGTTTAGTGCAGACCTCTGACTTTCACACATGTTCTTTCTGTCTTCAATGTTCCTTGAAAAGGCACCTTATTCACCCAAGGACTTTTGATATACAGGGAAGGGGCAGGGAACGAATTCTGCTTTATCTGCATGGATGATTGCTTATTTCTGCACTCATAACTCTTGGAGGCAGCCCATGGTGCCACCTCTGCTGTGATAATTACCAATGTCATCAAACCATAGATATACAGGAATGGAAAGGCCCTTAAAAGTTGTTTAATTCAGCCTCTTCATGAGTGATTAAGACACGTAAGCCCAGCGAGCCAGAGGCTACACAGACATAGCACCATTGGCACAGCCAACAACTGAACTTGCTCTCTGAACTTCCAGGAACCTACCCTAGCCATCATACTATGCCATTCTTTCCCAGGCATGTTTTCTTTACTTTACTACTATGTTCTTTAAAATTTCTCAGTCTTTATTCAAATACGCGTAATACAGGCTTTGACACAGAAACCTTCGTCTGTTAGATGATGACACTTTTTCCTATGTGGTAAATTATCACAGTGAGCATATTGTGTGGTTTTTAATCCCTGTTCATGTGTTATGAGATTTTTCTATGTTATTGTGGTTATCAAAGTCTGTGATCTCTATGATCAGGTCAATTTGCACACCTGAGCAAGCGATCAGCTCTTACAAAGCTAAAGTTGCCTTCATGTGAATTGCCTAGAAACTGTGTTCAGCTTTGTTTAGCTGGAAGTTATTTTTGTTTTTTATTATAAAATCCTTTTGCTTCTGCAAAAGTATGGTTAACATTTGTAAAAGTAACAATCACTTAGTATTTTTATTGGTTCTCAATTTTACTAATATCTCAATCAAAATTGCAAACTAAAAGACATCACTATATAAATTAACAATGACAATAAAGTGACACATCTGATGCTAAAAATTAAAAGAAAAAAGAAGAAGCAGCCCTTCTTTTGAATGAAAAGCTCTGGCCCCACTCTTATGGGGGAACATCACTTGGCCCCTGAGCTCAAGCTGAATTCAAGCTCATTTCTTTCTTTGATTTCTTTGGTCAGGTATCTCCTTGAAACAAATTACCAGAGATATATTTTCAACCATGACAATGAATCAGAGAAGCCCTTGGTAATTACTAAAGATCTGTACAGTCTTTAAATTATTTTTATGTACAGGAAACAGAGAATGATAGAGACAGATAATATGAATCTCCTGAGATACCGGGTTTTGTGTAGCCTGGGCCCGGCCTTGGTTGGCAGATAGAGAGTTTGTAATTTGGTTAGTGCAGTTTCAGATGTGTCTGACACTGACTAACTCTGATGTCACATTGAATATGTCATTATTTTATTACCTTTTCCACTATGATGGGGTCACTGTCACTATTTTGGAAGAGTGAAGGAAAACCACTAAGTCTGATTTGTGATGATAGTCACATAGATGATACATCATTGTCACTATTGTCGTATTTTTCAGTGTTTTCAGAAGAATTAGTCAAATCTTTCTAAATACTTTAATAGATATATCAGATATATTCATCAATTCTGTTTTGATACAATGTGCTAAAAATACACAGGTAATTTAGTACATTTGATACAGTTTTCAGAAAGTTAGTTTAAGTGAAGATTACATTTTTCACAAGGATTCTTGGAGTTATGTTTCATATAAAACCAAACATTAAAAGGAATGGAAACTAACATTATATATTCTTTCATTCCCAGAGAGGGAACATCTGAAAACCTAGGATAGTAATCTTTTTATTGTTGTGTTAATGCAAAATATTTGCATCTTCACTGCTCTTAATAGCATTGCAGCAGTAGAATTTTTAAAATTGCTTTTCTGTGTATTGGCCTGGCCTAGTAGTATCTATCATCTTTGTACTGTCAGTGAAACTTTACGGCCCTATGAATTGTCCCTGTGTCAGATTTCTGTAAAACTTTTTCTGTGTTTCACAAGAAGAAATATGCTGCTGAAAACTGAACTAAGATTTTAGAAACCTGGGAACTAGTTTAAGATGTACCACTTTCCAGTCAATTAACTTTTGAAAATTCACAACATATATGAGGCTTATATCTTCCTCTATAAAATGGGGCAAGAAACACTTGCCCTGACTTCCGTCCTATAATTGAGTTGGTATGAGGATGTGACAATAATATATGAAGGTATTTTAAACTTGTGATGCTCAATGCAGAAATAAAATATAATTATTTAAACTTTATTAAGTTGCACTGTGACAAATGGTTTGATTTCTGCTTACTGACACCATGTATCATACATCAAATGCAGTCAGGCAAAAGACATTTCTGAATATCATTTCTTAGCTAATCCACTTTGATCAATTGTTAGCCCAATAAAATATGCACTCACATTTTCTAGACCATTGATTCCAAGTACTTCATATAGCTGCCCAATGATGGAACATTGAGGGTTATACTTCTGGCAGCTGCTCTAGGTGACTACTTTTGGAAGGCTGATTACAGCTCCCCCTAAGTGCAAGATGGTGATGTGGACCTGTTTCATTAGTCGATATATCTCAAGCACTGAAAACAGTAACTAGCTCAGAAAAATCTCCTGAGAAATACTGAGTGAATGAATGACAGAAATTCTCTTCAATGATACATACTCTTGAGTCCTGAGAGCAAGTGGGACAAAAGTAGTCATCCAGTCTGGCACCTTTTAAAAACTATATCTAGTCATTAGGTTGCTCTCTTGTCTCTTCCTCTCAACTGTACCATTTATACCGTACTGCCAAGGATAAGCCAGTAGACTTAGGTCTTCCATAAAACCCATCCTTGCACAGATAGTATTCATGCCGCAAGGCTTCGATAGCACTGATTGAAAACCGAGGGAAACATCATAGTAGTTTTCCTGTGGTGCTTTTTTGGTTTTTAAGTTCCAGTACTTGTTTCTAATGTTTTTATTATCAGGCATTTTATGTTCATAGGGAAAAATTCATATAATACAAGCAGTAAGTTCAAGTGATACAAATAGTTAAAGAGGAATGCATCTTCCTTCAGTGATCTCTGTCAGTATTTCTTTTCTTCCAGAAATATCCAGCTACCAGTATCATTTCAGATGTATCTCTGAATACCTAAGTGATATCATAATATATAACCTGGCTGGCAACATACTTTTTTTCTAATGCATATTGGTTATCATTGATATCACTTTACATAGATCTATTTCATTTATTTAATATCCATAGTAATATAATAATACATTGCTTGGGCATAAATAATTTATTCAGTAAATAAGCTCTTGACCATTTATGTGGTTTTCAATCTTTTATTACCATAAAAATTATTGGGATAATTATTCTTATTTAAATGACTTTGTGTTAAATGTGAAAACAGCTTTTGGATACATTCCTAAAAAATGAAATGGCTATCAAATGTTAAATGTGACATTTTTTCATCAAGTATAACCAAATTTCCTTGCAAACAAGTTTTTGTTGTGTTAGCCCACATACACCATTCCATTGTCAACACAGTGTGTAATCAACTTTTCACGTTTTGCAGTTGTGATAGTTGAAAAATAATGTTTCATATTTTCAATTATGAATTAATTTTATAATAGTGGTAGTTGTTAGATAATATTTTTCATATACTGTCATGTCCTTTGTAATTATTTTTATCTGATCTGTCTTTTTATACCCCTTTCCAATATTTTCATTGATTTGTAATTGCCCATTACAAAAGATTAAGAACTAAACTTTTGCCTTTCAAATTTCCTATTATCATATTTAGTTTGTTAGTTATTTATAATTTGAATGATAATACCTTACAGGCAAAAATTTTTAAATTGCATAGCCCAGGGCAGCACCTGTGGCTCAAAGGTGTAGGGTGCTGGCCCCATATACTGGAGGTGGTGGGTTCAAACCCAGCCCCAGCCAAAAACTACAAAAAATAAATAAAAAAAATTAAAAAAAAATTGTGTAGCCCAATTATCTGTACTTTATATTTAAGACATCTTAATTTCACATTACACTTAGAAAATTTTCCCTTACAGGGTGGTGCCTGTGGCTCAAAAGAGTAGGGTGCTGGCCCCATATGCCGGAGGTGTAGGTTCAAACCCAGCCCTGGCCAAAAACTGCAAAAAAAATAATTTCCCTTACTAAAGTTATGGGGGGAAAAACTTTAAATTTAATTAATATAATTTTATGATTTTAATTTTTCTGTTTAACTATTTATTTCCCTTGGAGTTTATTTGACCCTATGTCAATAAAAAGTGACATAGGGTCAAATATTTATTTATTTGTTCAAATGGTTACCAAGTTTGCCCAGTTTTATTTATTCAAAGAGGATTTCTTTAGTAATTGTATTGTAACCTTTTTTTCAACAATAAATTTCTATTTGGCATCTATTTATGGGTTCCTTCTTCTGTTTCATTGATTTCTCATTATATTTACATACAAGTTTCAAGTTTCATTAGTTTCTAAAACAATACGCACATTACAATATCTTACGATGCTATTCCTACTTATTATTATCCTTTCAAAGAATTTTCCTGGCAATTCTTCCAAGATTTTCTTCCAACTAAACCTGTATTTAGCTTACTTTGTTGCAAATAAAAATACTTATGGTTTTTATTGCTGTTGTGCTGAAGTTATGATTACTTTATGTAAAACTGATATCTTTAGTATTAGAGATTCAAGGGAAGTGTAGACCTTTCTATTTAAGAATTCTTTTAGTTCTCCCATTGCATCTTTATTTAGATCTTCAGCATTTCCTTTTATGATTTTGCTTACATAGTTCATCTTCCACTGTTACTATTAAAGACAGTCTCATTACTTCCATTATACTTTCTAGATGGCTGTTTTTATATAGCAATATATTTGCATAGTATTTACACTGTGGTGAAACATATCCAGAACCTTTTCAACTTGCATATGTGAAACTGTATAACCACTAAACAACCTTTCTTTTGATCCTCTCCTCCAAACCCTGGATACTACCATTCTACTTTCTGTTTTTATGAATCTGATTGCATTGTATTTACCTTTTTGTAACTGGCTGAATTATATGACAGGATTTCCTTGTTTTTAAAGTTTAATAATATTTCATTGTGTGTATATACCCCATATTTGTTCATCCATTCCTCTCTCTATAGACATTTGGGTCGCTTCTGCCTCTTGGGTATTATGGAAGAGTGCTTATATGCACATATGTGTACAACTATCTTTTCAAGACCCCACTTTCAAATTTTTGATATATACCAGATGTGGAATTATTGGATTATATGATAATTTATTTTTAGAATTTTGAGGAAGCTCCATATTTTTGCCCATAACACTTGCATTATTTTACAATCCTATCATTGGTACACAAAAATTCCAGTTGTTCCACACCCTCATAAACACTTGCTATTTTCTGTTTTGTTTTGGTTCATATTTGTATAGTAGTCTTCTTAATGAATGTGAGGTGATACTTTATTGAGGTTTGGATTTTCATTTCTTTGATGAATAGTGATGTTGAGTAGGGTGTTTTGGCTCGCTGCTTGTAATCTTAACATTCTGGAAGGCCAAACAAAGCCTGAGCTCAGGAGTTCAATACCAGCCTGAGCAAGAATAAAACCCCATCTCTAAAATTAGCTGAATGTTATAGTTGGCTAGTCCCAGCTACTTGGGTGGCTGAGACAAGAGGCTCAACCTTTTGGGCTCTACCCAAGGTGACAGAGTGAGCCTCTGTCTCAAAAATAAATAAATAAATAAATAGGAAAGAAAGAAAAAGAAAATAATGACGTTGAGCATCTTTTCATAGGCTTGTTGACTTTCTGTATATCATCTTTAGGGAAATGATTTTTCATGTATTTTGCCCATTTTTATTAGGGTCATATGAATTTTTTTTTATTTGGTTTGAGTTATAGGAGTTTCTTACATATTCTAGTCATTAATCCTTTGTCAGATATGTGATTTCAAAATATTTTCTCTCACTCAAGTGGGTTGCCTTTTCACTCAGCTATTTGTGTCTTATGATGTACAAGTGTTTTTAAATTTGATACAGTCCCATTTGTCAATTTTTACTTATGTCGTCTATGCTTTTGTCATATCCAAGACACCATTGTCAGGGCTAATGTCCTGAAGTTTTTAATCCTATGTTTTTTCCCAAGGTATGCATAGTTTTAGGTATAGTTTAGACTTAGGCTTAGGTCTTTCATCAATGTTGAGATAATTTTTGCATATGGTGTATGGAAAGAATCCAAGTTCAACATTCTTTTTCATAGGGATGTCTAGTTTTCCTAACACCATTTGTTGAAAAGACTGTCCTTGTCCCATTAACTGTCCTGGCACACTAGAAGAAAACCATTTTACTATATATTAAAAGGTTTACATCTGTCCTTTCTATTTCATTGTATTGCACAATATATCTGCTTTTACAGCAGTACTATACTGTTTTAATTATCATAGCTTCAAGATATAATTTGAATTCAGAATATATCAGTGCTTCACTTTTATTTTTGTTTTTGTCTCTTTTTTTCGGGGGAGGGGGGTTGTCCCACCTGTGGCCCAAGGTGGTCATGCTGAATTTGTGAGGACTTTTTTTGCTTATCTATGGTGTTGGATATCAGGAAAAGTATACACGGATTTTTTTAAATTAAATCATAGTTGTGTACATTAGTGCAATCAAGGAGTACAATGTGCTGGTTTCATATACAATCTGAAATATTTTCATCAGACTATTTAACATAGCCTTCATGGCATTTTCTTAGTTATTGTATGAAGACATTTGTATTTTGCATTTAGTAAGCTTCACCCGCACCCTTCTAATATGCACCATAAGTGTGGCCCCAGGGTAGTTGTTTTTGTCTTTTTAATTGCTTTGGCTATTCAGTATGAATTTTAGGATTTTTGTAATTTTCACACAAAAAAATTGGGATTTGAATTACCTTGAATCTGTGGATCACTTCATTCTTTTTTTTTTTTTTTTTTGAGACAGTCTCACATTATTACCCTCAATCACCTCTTATACTATGGAGGTTGCAAAAATATTTAATCTTCTAATCCATGAACTTGAGATATCTTCCCATTTGGTTGGGTCACTTTTTTATTTCATTCAGTAATTCATTGTGCTGAATTTTTCATCTTGGTTAGATTTATTTGTAACTTATTTTTGATGCTATTGTAAATGTAATTGTTTTTGAAAGTTTCTTTTTGAATTGTTCATTGTTGTTTAAAAATGCAATTAATTTTGGTGTGTTGATGCTATATGTGCAACTGTGCCAAATTTTTTTATTAGTGCTAAATTTTGTTTTTGTGGACTCTTAGGGTTTTCTAAGATCATATCATTTGTATACAAAGATTATTTTACTTCCTCCTTTCCAATTTTATACTTTTTTATCTTACCATTTTGAATAGAAATAGCAGAAACAAGCAGCTGTTTTGTTTCTGATCTTAGAAAAAAAATTCAGTCTTTCACTAATGAGTCTGATGTTAGATATGGATTATTTATATATTTTTTTATTTTGAGGTAGTTGGGCCTATTTTGTCTTTATTCATCAACTCACTGAAATTATTTTTTATTCCATAATAAATTTTTAAATTTATTTGCTTATGTTTTAAAGTTATAGTTGCATCATTTAAATTATTCATAACTTTAATTTTCACCTTCAATCTAAAAGTATTGAATAACATTCACAACAAATATCATATAATTATAAATTATACTTTTACTTTTACTTTTTCTTATATATCTCTTTCATTTCTTACATTAAGTAAATCTTCTAATTTTTATCCATTAAATATGATCTTGGGGCAGTGCCCATAACTCAGTGGGTAGGGCACCAGCCACATACAGCAGCTGGCGGGTCCAAACAAAGCCTTGGGCAGCTAAAACAACAATGACAATTGCAACCAAAAACAAAAAAAAAAAAATAGCCGGGGATTGTGGTGGGCTCCTGTATTCCCAGCTACTTGGGAGCCTGAGACAAGAGAATCGCTAAAGCCCAAGAGTTTGGGGTTGCTGTGAGCTGTGACATCATGGCATTCTACCCAGGGTGACATCTAGAGCTTCTGTCTCAAAAAATATATATATGATCTTGAGTTTTGCCTTTTTGCGTATCTATATCTATACATATTTCTACATATAGATATTATACATGTATATGTCTGATAAATATGTGAGTATATTGATATATTTAAGTAAGACATAGTACAAATCCATAAGGCAATATATTATATATGATATATTATTTTTTGTTTATATTTTTAATTTTTTATTATTTTTATATACATATGCTAAAAGATGTGTTTACCTAACTTCTTCTGTGATACAGCAGTATTCCTTTTATTTTACAATGGAAACCTGGTTCTCTAGAACATGAATGACAACAAAATTCCAATATGTCATAAGTGTAATTTCTTTTATTCCATATGACATACAAAACATTCTCAGAATAGCAATATTAATGCTACTGCTACATTTACAATCATTGAAAATAGAAAAAATATTCTTTCTCAATTGCTACCTCTTTATTATAATTGTGTGTCAGAGGGTTCAGTTTTTGTTATTTAGTTTTTCTGATGGTTTTTATATGGGACTTTAGAAGATAAAAAAAACTACACTTTTATCATCATTGCCATTAACACAAAATTCTATAAATTTTCTTTTTGATCTTTGGTAACCTCTTGAATCCAAAGATTAGTATATTTTGTTTACAATATACATACTTAAAAGTCTAAAATTTCCTCTAAGTGTTTCTTTAGATGTATCAATATCCTTTTGATATTTATTTTATCATTGTTAGGTTACAAATATAACATTATTTAGCCTTGGGGTTTTTTTTTTTGACCTAAGTATGATAAATACATATAGCTTTTATTTATAAAAAATATATTTCAAATGTATTTGTTTTCCACTGGTGATAATATTTTATAGTTTTAGTGCACTGTGATTGGAGAATGTTGTCTATATCTCTATCTCTGGGAATATTGTAGTTTTTTATGTGTGGTATAATTATGGTTACTTTGTTAATATGTCACATGCTTTAAGAGTCATTATTTTCAGGTTATAGAGTTTGATATAATTTTTAGAACTAATTACTGAATTAAATTTCTTAAGATTAGTTGAATTTACTTTTCTAGAATATGATACATAGGTGACTCACAGAAATCACTTCCTAAATAAAAATAAGCAAATGTAACTATAAATATTAATAACCTAAATCTAGTTCCAATTTTAACCTTAATTTATACTAATTAATTTGTAAGGTTGATAAAACTTCAAGTCAATATTTTTTTCCTAATGACTTTAACATAATCTCACAGATTTAGTTCTTTTGAAAGTAAATTCATATTATTGTGAAATATGCAATGCAAGTCTTCATTCAGTCTAGTCGAATAAAGAGACTAATTAGATTAACAAATACTTCATATGATTTTAAATATAATCTGCATATGAATGATTCCTAAAGTTATATTTCTAGTGTTTCTTCTAAACTTTAGACTTCTATATCCAATACATGCTTATAATTTCCTCTTGGTTTTCTTATAGGCATCTCGAACTTAACATGTCCACATTGAGCTCTTGATCTTCAACTAACTTTACCATCAGTACCTGATCTCAGTTACAGGTACTGTATTCTAGTTTCTCAGGACCAAGATGTTTGTGTCATAACTCATTCTGTCTTTAATGTTTCCAACCAACATGAAGGTATATTCTACCTCCAAAAATGTGCAGTTAAAATACTTCTCATCAATGCCACTGATTTCATTCTCTCTTGAAGTATCTTATCTTTCTGAAATGATGTCAGTCATCTCTTAACTTGCTCCCCTGCTTCTAATTTCCTCAGTTTAGAAGGAATGACTGATAGAAAATCCACAGGGAAGCATTTTTAAATGAGTAAGATTATGTTATACCCCCAAAGCAAACTCTTTCACTAACTTCTCATTTTACTTAATATAAAATCAATGGTTTTATAATTTTCTTAAGGACCTAAGTGATCTGGCTCCAGTTATGTCTTTGATTTTTCATCTCCTATACTCTCCGTACCACTTTACTCAAATGATACTATCTTCCTCATTCTTCCTAAGGGTAGAATAGGCTGAATCCTGCCTTAAGTTTTTGTTATCAAGCATTTTGTCTGACTGGACCTATCAATTTCTCAGTATCCACGTAGCTAGCTCTCTTGCTTCCTGTTTTTGTCAATGTTGCCTTTTCATTGAAGCTTACCCCGACCATTCTACCCCATATCTAGAATAATCCCCAATGCATAGTCTCTTGATAAATAAGTTTTAATAAATGAAATGAATCATTTCATTAAATTAATAACCCTGTAAGATAAGTGTTATTATTTATGTTTTATAGATGATACAAATGAGATGTGTACAGATATATGGTTGACAAAAAATCTGGTTCTAAGACTCAAGTTTTTTGACATTTTGTTTTGTGCTTTTATTCATATACTGTGTGATTCATATTATACACACACTCTTTTATTCTCGTAAGGAAGCAAGAAGGCAGACAGTGTTTTTCAGGGCTTGGTCAGTGCTTTGTGTGTGTGTGTGTGTGTGTGTAGAGACGAAGTCTCACTTTATCACCCTGGGTAGAGTGCTGTGTTGTCACAGCTCACAGCAACCTCCAACTCACGGGCTTAGATGATTCTTCTGCTTCAGCCTCGTGAGTAGCTGGGACTACAGGTGCCTGCCACAACACCCAGCTATTTTTTGTTTTGCAGTTCGGCTGGGGCTGGGCTTGAACCTGCCACCATCAGTATATGGGGCCTGTGCCTTACTCACTGAGCCACAGTTGCCACCTGGTCAGTACATTTTACTGAGTTTTCATGATGTGATCTACACAAACACTATTTAAAAAGTCAAATTCATTGACCTGTTCATCTAGTTTACATACAATAAGTCTTCCCAGGGTAGAAGGAATGTGGCATTTTAGAAGGAAAGAACAAAAATTGGGGAGGAGGGGTGGATGGTGGGAGTAATTCTGAGGATTTTGATGTCTGAAACAAAAGGATATACCCCTTCAGTGGTAAGGCAGGATTAAAAGAGTTGTAGAACTAAGTCTTCTTGTACGTGTGTGACATTTAATTCATTGCTTGACTTTTTTTAGTTATTTTAAATGTGAGAAAGTTAGAGTAGAAAATTCTAAAATATTTTTCATATTTAACATTATTCAAATTCTGTAGCCTAATGCAATCTTATAGGTGGTGATTTGGCAAACTAGATTATGTAACTAGATTGTAATCTCCATTGATGAATCTTTATTTTCTACAGTGCTAAAATTCAGGGATACAACTCACTTCAAAGCTTCCATTTCAGCTTTTTCATATTCATATCTATTTGTTTGAAAAATAGGAAATGAATTCTAGAATATATTTCTTCTTAATTTTATGTTCTGCCATGTATTTTCCTAATTTTGCTGATAAATTTAAATTATATAAGATGAAAATATTGTCCTACTAAAATGCAGATTTCTTGGTTGTTAAAATAACAAATGGTAGAATAAGTATTTCCATGATACGGAGTGAGTAGGTACCAATACATCTAGTCTTTTTTGGAAAGTGAATCTTCACTGTTATGATAGTTTAATGTAATGAAATTTGGGGTGATGATAAGGTATTTTTCTTCTGCTAAGCAAGTGCGTTCACCATCACCTTTGCCAAGTCAACCTACTAGACAGAATTTGAAATGGCAGGTTATAGGTATTCAGGTTTGCTTTCTGCAGAGAACATACTTATCACCAATCTAGCTTGGCATCTATAAAGCAGAGATAGTGAAATGTGGGCTTGCCACTACACAACTCTCCGTCGAGTATCTTAAAGCTTTATTCAGTGTCGCTCAAGAAACATGAGCAGTAAGAAGGATCACTAAGAACGAAGTCCTGGCAGACAGCCAATCTCTCCGCAGTGAAGCCCTGCTCACTTTAATGTAGCTCCACTGGGCTGGATACTCACGAAGGATGAATGATGGTGGGATGCTGAAATAGCTGCTAGGTGATCAACTGAAGTGGTCCAATTGCACGCGAGCACAGAAGACGGGAGTGTGGACGTTGGGACGTTTGCTAAGGGTCTGCTAACCAGCCCTCTGGAGCATCACGGTGCTGTGTAGTTGTGGACTGATACAATACAACAGCATCAGAGAATCTCTTAGCCTCTAACTTTCAAAAAACAAAAGTGATTTTTCCATATAATATTACCAAACCAAAAAAAAAAAAAAAGCAAAAAAGCAGTTCTTTCCTAGAATGCCAGATTGATTCTTCTTTTGACATCGAGTCTCTTAAACAGGGAACCAACAGATATCTAAATGTTTCCATTTTTGCCTCTATAAAGCCAACAGCTACTACATTTCTAGTCTTCAGAAAATGTTCTTTTAACTTCATTTTCAGGTCCTGTAAATCAGTAGGAGAAAAGGTATGGCATGAGCTAAGGCAAGGTAATGAAATATGAAATAACAATTAAGAAGCAAAAATTTTGTACTACTTTTATAATATTAAGCCCTCTCCTGGTGGGCATATTTTTGGAGATTAAATTAGTTTTAAGTTGTAACTATGTCTTGAAATTGTTGTCTAACAAAATAAATACTATGTTGGTATAAAAATCTACTGAAGAATGTTTATTGTTTACAGGAAATATGCTGCATCTAAATGCTCATTTATGTGAATACAGTTATCATCCAATATTTTAATACAATAGTCAGAATCTACTCATCCTTAAGTCCCTGTTTGAAGCTCTCCACTTAATTGTGATTTATAAATTAATGTACAGTTTGCATCTGTTACTATTCCTGATCCTATGTGTGTATTTAGGCTTAATCCATAAAATCAAGCTCTGTAACCAATATTCATTGATTTGCTTACATTTTTTTTTTGCACATTTGCTATGCACTTGATACAATGCATGATACTGAAGGCAAAGTAATGAATAAGATATAATTTCTAAACTCCCCAAACTTCAGCATTTACCATATAGAGCGTGCTGTACTATCATCATTTAGAGTTACTGACATCTACTCAACACAGGTGATAATTTCACTGAAGAGGAATAAACTACATGAAAAAAACGGTAAAAGTCAATATGTCATGGTGGTGCCTGTGGCTCAAAGGAGTAGGGCACCGGCCCCATATGCCGGAGGTGGCAGGTTCAAAAAACCCAGCCCCAGCCAAAAACTGCAAGGAAAAAAAAAAGTCAATATGTCATAATACTGCAATGAGTCTTGCAGATCAGGCAAATTTTTCTTCAAAGAACAGAGTAAATTCTTTACATGTTGTGGACCAAATGGTCTCTGCTGCAATTACTCAATCCTGCCCTGGTAGTAAAAAAGAATTTGGAGACAGTAAGTAAACCAAAGGTGTCATTTTGGTTCAAATAAAATTTCATTCACAAGAACAGATGGTGGGCTGGATTTGGCCTATGGGCTGTAGTGGTCAACTCCTGGTTAAGAAAATAATTTCTGTAGGAACCAGGGAAGAGAAAGAAGTCATTATCAGAAGAAACAGAGATGGTGTAACTGGTCTCAAAGACTGAAAGGAAAAAGAGTTCACATCATTTTATAGAATTTCAGCAAAATAGTTAGACTATATCCTATACCTTTTTCACAGAATATGAATTTATTTATCTCGACCCAATCTTCACTATCCACCTCAGGTTTAACTTCATCTTTTCTGGCCTAGATCTTTCTACATGAGGCCTTATTCTTTCTATTGGTTTTAAGCTTGATCACCAGAGAATATATTTGTGGATATCTAAGCACTTATTTTACAATCATGAACTGATTGCTTTAAGGCCCAGGTCTCGGTTCTGTATTAGTAGGCAAGCACAGACTGCTGTACTTGATAGTGAAACTAAGAAGAAAACTAATGAAATATGGAATAAGTGTATATAAGGGGAGTAGAAATGAGCTGTGATGGGAAGAATAAAAAATTAGAAAAAATTCTCAAAAATTGAAAGATAAGTAATGGTGAAGGATATAGTTACGCATCACTTAACAGGATTGAAATGTACTGTTAGGAAATTTCTTTGTTGTGCAAACCTCATAGAGTGTCTTACAAAAACGTAGCTGGGATAGCCCACTACAAACCTCAGCTATATGGTAGAGCCTATTACTACTAGGCTACAAACTTGTACAGCATGTTACAAGTGAAGTGGCCCAATTGAAGTGGTCCAATTGCACGCGGGCACAGAAGAAGGGAGTGTGGATGATACTAAAATCAGGCAATTGTAAGACAGTCACAAGTTTTCTGTATCTAAACATATTTAAGCATAGAAAAGTCACAGTGAACATGTGGGTTAAAAGATAGTAAGGACAATGGCAAGTTATATGTATCTAAACATACACAAGCACAGAAAAGGCACAGTGAAAATGTGGTTTAAAAGACAGTAATGACCAGGTACAGTGGCTCAGGCTTGTAATTCTAGTACTCTGGGAGCTTGAGGCAGGAGGATTGTTTGAACTCGAGAGTTTGAGACCAGCCTGTGCAAGAACCAAAACCAATCTCTACTAAAAACAGAAAAAGGAGCTGGGCATTATGGTGGGCACCCATACTCCCAGCTACTTGGGAGGCTGAGACAGGAGAATCACTTGATCCCAGGAGTTTGAGGTTTCTGTGAGGTTGATGCCATGGACTCTAGCCTGGGCAACAAGTAAGACTCTGTCTCAAAAAAAAAAAATAAAAAGTTTAGTATGATAAACATAAACCAGTAATGTAGTCATTTATTGTGTTAATTTAGGCAGTGCATATAACTGTATCTCCTTTACTTTTATATAATGGGCAATACAGTTGTTTTGTTTACATCAGCAGTATCACAAACATGTAATGCATTGTGCTGCTGATAGGATGGCTACACTGTCACTAGGCATAGGACCTTCTCAACTCCTTTATACAATTATGGGGCCACTGATATATCCATATGTGTGGTTTTTCATTAACTAAAATGTCCTTGCGAGGCACATGACTGTACATTCTTTCCTTTAGAAGATACAGATTATTACAGGCATGACATTCCAATGGATTGAGACAAGTTTTTCAAAAATTTTATGTTATAGTTAGGAAATACTATCCTTATAGAGAATCCATGGAAACTTTATATATTAGTGCTATGGTTAATAAATATTTCATTAACCTGAATATAGTTTTCTTTTCCATAATATTCTCTGTAGTCTGCATAATTAAGCATTAATAATTTAAGTCAGTTTCTGAGGTCTTTGAGGATTTGCGGCTTACAATGTAAGGATTGTAGAACTTTAACATTACCATCCCTCTTTTGCTAAATTGTTAATCAAATAACAAGCTACAAATAATTCATCTAAATACTAAATGCATTTTAAATAAAGGTACTCGTGAAATGTCTACTTCTCATATACTGATTGAGACTCTCTAGACAAGGTATTCCTAAACAACCGTAATACTTTGTGGTTCTGTGTATACCTGATGTCATCCTTCTGCTTGCACTTTACCTTGAATACCACATGTAACTTAAACTCCTAATTTAAAATCCTTCCCCTGACCTTCCTCTCATCCTTCAAAGGAATTTTCCTTGCCATTGACAAGAGAGTTGAGTACAAAAGAAATGTGATTACACAGCACTGTCATACTTGTCATACCTATTTCTAATTGCCCTTTTTATCCATCAGAGTATGTGTTCCTAGAACACAGGAATTCTTTTTTTCGTCAGTAGCCACCAGCAGTGCCTAGCACAAAGTATGTTCTCAATTAATATTTGGAGAAACAAATGAAGGACACATCCCTGTGATACAATGAAACTCTATTACAAGCATAACCCAGAAGCTGTGGCAGTTTGTCTTCAGTGTGATAACTAATATACTATTCATCTCATCTTCATAACTCATCTAATTTTATCCATGTTTGTGTTTAAACACAGTTGAAAACAACACATGGAATTTTCAAAGTGCCTTTGTATCCAGTGATAATATTTCTGATCTTGGACAAAGATAACTTGAGTTCATTATGATCATTATGAGCTATGGTACTTTGGGTAAATCACTTAGCCTCTCTGAGCTTTCCTTGCCACATCTATAAATAGGATGATAATAATATTCTCCATGGCCGCTCTGAGGATGGAAAAGATAATTCTTAAAATGGCTTTTAAATCACATCATGAAATATAAATCATCATGATTATTTCATTTCTTTTCATGTTCAGCTCTAAGTATCACCAAGTAAAACATCATTAAAAGCCTCCAGGAATGGCACCTGCCTTGGTATTTATAAGAAATATTATTTTCAATAATTAACTATTTGCTCCTCTTATCTTTACAGTTCCTACTGGATATTATAAAGGTATAACTGCCACACATTTCCTAAGTATTATTTATTTCTGTCCTTGGTTCTGAATTGATAATTACAAATAGAGAATTAAAGTATAAAACAATTATTTTTTTAACTAAACGGACTTAGAAAACTAAAGATAGTCCTTTGGTTCTATCTAAAGACAATGACTGGTCTTTATATAGAGCTGTATTAAGTGATTAGTTTACAAAGAATATATTTACCACAGCTTGAATACACACTAGAGCTTTTATTCTAGATATTCACTTGTCCAGAAGAATAATGATTCTGTCTTTCTCTTGCTAGATAGAAATATGGTTATACTTCTAGCCCACTCATACCATTTAACTCTTCATATCCACCATCTGAAAGACTGGTCTCTAGAATGTTAACTCACATTTACAATGTTTTCAGGAGCTTGCAGTGCAGGAGTGAATCCTAAAAGAGATGTACTGGCAAATCCATCATTTATCCTATTTAATAAAATGGAACAGTGGAGGTGTTTTAAAAGTCACAGTAGTTCTACAAATCAGGAAGAAAGTAACACATATGTAAACTCAAATGGCTTGTATAGAGAAACTACTTGCCTAGTTCATTCATGTGAGATCTGACCAAAAACTGTTGTTATACCATCTTTAATTGTGAATATATTTTTAAAGCACTTTTCTTAAATTTGACCTTGAACACTTGGAAAAAAAGATACCAAAGCAGATATTTTCAAATAATGAGGTCAAATCCTATAGTGGGACATAATTTTTCAACACTGAATATGTCAATGACACAGTCACAATTTAACCTTGGTCAAAATCATTAAAACCTTTTCATCTTCTTTTTTTGGAGGTAAGTTTTCTCACTTTTCTTATGTTGCAAATTGCGGAAGAATGAACTTGAAATAGAAAAGGAAATAGGAAAATAAAAAGATGGATTGCACAGATTCCAAGCATAAGGCTGCCAAATTTTGAGATTCTTATGGAGTGACCATAAGCTCCTTGAAAGAGACCTTGATAACAGAGCCAGAACTTGTACAATAACAGATTTCACGTGGCGTACTTTCTAAAACATATTGCCCCTGGGAGAGGAAGACAAATTCTAGCCTTTTCCCTCCAAATTTCTAGATTAATCTTCTAAACTAAGTCACTTTGGCTGTCTGGATAGAGACTCTAACAAATATATATCACAACTTTTCTCACATTCTGAATATTCTATAACATGACTGAGAATACGATTAATGTAACAAACCAGAATAGGGTCCTAAATTATGATAAAAACAAACAAACAAACAACAAAAAAAAAATCATGATTTCTGAGTTAAGGTAGGGGCAATTTTCAGAGAGGATGTTCAGGAAGGACTTACTTGCAAAAGTTGATTGCTGGGGTATGAAAGGTAAGCAGGCTCAAACCGTGCTGTGTGAAGGCCCTGAGAGATGTGGAATGACCCTGATCTCCTAGGGCCTTGAAGCCACAATGGCCGATCAAAGATTCTCACAGCAAAAGGGGAAAAAAAAAATTGTGTGTATATATATATATATATAGATATGCATATGTATATATATGTATATATATACATATATATACACAAAATCTTTTATTCAAAACATATTAAACTGTCAACATATTAAACTGTGTTCAGGAAAATTCATTCTTTTTTTATCCCTGACAGATGTATTTCTAGTCACATTTTATTTTTATTTTTATTTATTTTATTTATGACAGAGTCTCACTTTATCACCCATGGTAGAGTGTTGTGGCATCATAGCTCACAGCAACCTCCAACTTCTGGGCTTAAGCGATTCTCTTGCCTCAGCCTTCCAAGTAGCTGGGACTACAGGTGCCCACCACAACGCCCGGCTATTTTTGGTTGCTGTTTGTCTGGGTCC
This sequence comes from Perodicticus potto, assembly GCA_963574655.1. Classification (NCBI taxonomy): domain Eukaryota; kingdom Metazoa; phylum Chordata; class Mammalia; order Primates; family Lorisidae; genus Perodicticus; species Perodicticus potto. The sequence continues at coordinate 2,111 of CAUYRH010019993.1, read as the reverse complement.
AGATTCGAACCTACCACCCTTGGTTTATGGGGCCTGCACCCTACCAACTGAGCCACAGGTGCCACCCTGTAGTCACATTTTATTAAAATCTATCCAGTCCATTCAAACAATTTTAGGGTTGTGTTTGAAACCTAGTTTCAAGATCTATCTCTCTTCTTCTTCCTATGTTAAAGTGTTCTTCCATAATGTTCAGAGGAAAGAGACATGAAAAAGACAAAGACAAATGACTCTTTATCACTGCCTTTGGGTTTCAGGCCCTTCCTGGCCAACTCTGTTCTCTCTGGCCAAAATTGCTGGTCACCAGCTTCCAAGGGGCAGGCGCTAACTTGCTGGTTTCTATACAGTGTATATGGCAGCTCTTTGGAAACCTTGTATGCCCTCCCCTCCTCCCAAGTCTCTGATCTTGGAGTTCTGGCTCCTATTCAGCCACCATGCACCATCCACACTGAAGAGTGGGAGTGCAGGCTTCTGAACAGCCAACTAGCCATCACTTTAAATAATTCTTTTTTTCTTGCTATAAAAAGGCAAAAAATAAGGGCAGTGAAGTCACTGCCCTAACAGATATCCAACTAGAAAATTGAAGGCCAATCTTCCCTCTCCATTATCTATTTGCATAACTCAATGCCTTCCAAGCAAGCAGAGAACTGTTATAGGTAATGATATTTACATTCACTCTGCTTTCTATAGTTTTCTAAGCATATACATTGAGAAGGGAAAAGGAGAAAGTGTGAGCTTTTGACCTTTGGTGGCTCTGAAAAAACTCAAAGACAACAGATAAAGTTGATTTTAACATTAAATCACGCTTGCTAAATAATAGATCATAGCATAGTCATTAGGAATATTATGAGCTTTGGAATAATTGACCTATGCTCAAACCCTGGCTGCTAGATTTACTATAGATGTCTGCTTTGGTATAAGTTAAATTATTTCAATATTTTGATTTATAATTATGTAACTATGGGAAAAACAATAACACCTACCTCATAAGGTTATTCTGAAAAGGAGATGAATTAATGTCTCTAAAACATTTACAAGAGTCTTAACTATTATTAAGAACTCAGGTTAATAGAGAGTTCTGGAAGATGGCGGCAGTGACGGTTCTGTAGTTCATCACTCCCCGATCAGCAGGTGAGAGGGAGAGAGTACTGGACCTTGCCCCGTGTGAATTGTCGGTGCGGATGGGCAGTTGGCGATGCACAGCGACTTGGTGGATTGTTGTGTTTGAAATATAGTTCATAACTGCGGAAACTGCTGTAAACTGTTTCCCCCTGAACGGCGGAGGGGCAGCTGGCCCCTCCGACAGGGAGGACAGCAGGTCGCAACTCACAAAACCTAACTGGGAAAAAAATTCCACCGAAAAGTGGACCTCAGCATTTGATGACCAGAAAGACGCACTGCTAGGTCCCACAGGGACCCGCGCAGCTCAGGCGCGAGGCAGATACAAACTTATTGGAATGCCCAAAATGGCGAGCGTCTTTCCCTAGATCATTGGGAATAGGTGTTCTGTCAGTGCTAACCCAGGGGCAGAACCCTGGTGAGTGCAGGGGGCCCAGGATCCTGTGGTGTGGAAAAGACACTTGGAGCTGAGGAAGGTGGCGAAGAAGGCCCCCGATCACTCCAGCAGGAGAAAAAGCCTCAGATTAGAGTGGCAGCAACAGACCGGCGGGAACCCCCTCCCCTCCAGCCGTAGCCTCGGCGGCGGCAGCAACTGGCAAGGTTTGCGCGTGCAGCGGCGGCGACAGTGGCCAGCTGGCGGTGGCGACCGGCAAAGATTGCACACCGAGCTCCCCTCTGATTCCAATTCCCGGATTGCAAGAGAGTGGAGGGCAAAGCAGAGAGTATTGTGACGAGAGGGCTAGTGCACCTAAGTTGGAGGTTGGATGGGAGTGTCCTTTGGACCCGAGCACCCAAAATAAAGCACCTTTTCCAACGTAAACCAGGGGAAAAAACTACAAAACTACAATGGCGACTGATCAGTCAGAGTGGGAAGCCTGAGAACCACTCACAGTGCCATCTGTTGTCCACAAAGTATATTGCAGTATAAATTAACTCCACTTAAGTGGATGCCATCTGAGACCTTTATTTCTATATATACACAAGAACTATATCTC